>JADWOT020000005.1:4620914-4658324 GCA_036345935.2 Taenia hydatigena
TACTTTTGCTGTTACTCGGTGTATTTCATCATGGAAGTTCTTTGAGTTGAAGCGATTATTATATCGACCTCTTTCGCCGAGACTCATGTTAAACTGAGCGATAAGCGTTCTAGTCATTGAAAGCCATGGCTACACTTTTGTAAAGGAGTAACTCAAACATCTGGTTCCTTCAGATCCAGTCACTGAGAGTGCAGCTGATTGAGTCTGCTCCCACCGCCATCGCCCACAGGCAGTAGTCATAGGTCGAGATGAAGAAAACCAGTGAAGTGAATCTCAGCCAACCACCTTATATATACACCAGAATTGTGGCACTAGCATAGTTAATTATCTAGCAAGCTAATTCAAGAAATAGGGCTGGTAATCGGGTAACCATTCATTTTACCAGATACTCGACTGCAAAATTCACTCGATGAGTTTTGTTTCAGGCCGAGGATTTCATTTGGTGAGATGATGCACAATGACGAGAACTCAGTCGCATTCAATATGCATCGGTGATCAATGAGTACTGTACTGGTGCTAAAGCCGCCCCGAATTTCGGCAAAGCTGAAAAGAATTCTCCTTATTAAGGGTCTTTGCTAACACTTTCACTACAGATATGCTTCCAAGTCTGATCAGTAGATGGATTCGCTAGAATGTTCAGGTATTATCAAAGCAAGAACACAACACATAAGTAGCAACTGTCTATCTAGCATATCGATAGCCCTCTTAGGTATGTCCTATTAATAGGATCAAAGAAGCAGCTGTCATAGATTGTTGACAAGTGAAAGTCACCCCATGCACATATCTGCGACCACACACAGCTTCACATTTCGCGTCATCCCTTCTTTTTCTAGGTCGTCATCCGCTCTTGACGGAATGATCAACAATTCACCTCGACTCATCAGTGATTTACTCGCACAGTCAGAAGTGTTATATTAGTGTGCAATTGTTCGCCAACTTCTCACTGTTTTATGCTTCCATAGACAGTGCCACCCTCCAGAGTGCCAGTTTGCGGGATACGGCCTACTCATGCATATGCAGACTTTACACTGATTCACGCATCTTATCAATTACAGTAATTGCATTGCATATGCAACTTGAGCACTCCCTCTCCGCGGATATCTTTGCAGGACCAAGTGGACGTGGAAGTCTCTCAATCTTACCACCACCGCCTCCACCTCAACTATTACCAGTACTCAGATCAAGACAACCATGACTAGTGTCTCCATCTCCGCCTCTTCCTCCTCTGATCGTGAACGGCCCAGTTAACTAGTACTCAGCACTTTCCAGCTGCTAAGTTTATTTAAGTGAATTCAATATTAAAAAGGGTTGAACATGCTTCCTCCACATTAGAGTCTTTTCGTAGCGAATTCCTCTCTCCTTTTTTGGGGATGTGAGGACCACCTTTGCCAAGATTTACATCGAAATTGACGGCAATCAGCCTTAACACCGGGTTCTATAACTGCACATTCCTAAGCGTGTATGCTTTAGCCTCTTCGCATTGGGTTGATGAGAGCGCTGCATTCGATACACCAGAAATGTAGCACTTCCATTGTTGATGATTTTGCTAGCCAATTCGCAACCTTAAGCCACTAGCCGAGCTTTCATCCTTTCAGCCAAAACTCAGTCGCAAAATTCACTGAATGGGTTTATTTTGATCAAGAAATTTGCTTGGTTTTGTGCATATTTATGCATAACTCACGTCGCTGCATTTGCTGACGACCAATAAACTTTTTTTGCTATTAAAGGAGTCCCGTCGACATGCTAATCATTGGTATGCTTTGAGCACGCCAAGACAATGGCACGCCAAGTAACTAGCAATTTTTAAAATGGTAGACCATCAATTTTTAGAAAATTACTCTTTGCTATTGCCCATTGACAAAACAGTTGAAGCAACAGCCATAGAATAATGACAAACGAAAGTTAACAATAAGTGTAGGGCAAGTAGGAGGATCAAAGACATCTTCAGCAGCAATGGCTTTTGGGTTACTTAATATGCCAGCCCACAGCTTGTTATTTTATATCTATGCGCCGTGCATTAGTAAGCAGTTTTCACCCGCTGCTGACAAAAAAGGCGATTTTTTGGTTCAGGCATGCTAGAATATAGTCCTCCGAAATGTTCAGTATGGTAAATCTTTCTTAAAGATCAAGCTCTTATCTTTTTAATGTGCTCTAACCACGTGTCTGCAAAGTACAAAATTTTGGCCCTACATGTAACCACCACCCCTCTGCGTATTAACCGCTTGTAATGTTGAGGGCAGATATGGAAGATCCCCTTGCTTATCCGTTGAATTCATCTTAAGCTCTTTTGCAAGGTTTCGCGCAACTCGATATTCTCTTCATCAAAATGCATACCTATAGACGCACAGAAGCGTCATCTTAGGGCTCGTACATTTGGCTCGCGGCCATCGTTGTAGGTGTCGTTCATTTTTGGATACACTTCCTCATGCGTATCCATTTTCGTGCACATGAATACGCACAGATTTAAAGGCTTGTACTTGTGTACGAATGCGTTTATGCATAGAATTTTCACGTCAGCCTGAGAATGAATAAGACGTTCTAAGTAGGACAACTCCTCTTGTGGTCCAAATGACGAAAAATCAGGCAACTATTGGTCAACTCAAGTAAATCGCATCACGACTTTGGAACCCTGTATTATTTATGCTTAACGTGTTTCAGCAACCTTGGATCTGCGTTGCCCGATTCGCTCACTAACTTATAGGGCCTTCGAGATGCAATGTGTTGCATTATGTCGCATCACATCTTATCGGCAGTCTAAATGCTTCTGACGATGACACAGTAGCATCGCATAAGCAGCAGATAAGCGTGCACTTTTAAGAAACGACGTTTTTAGGCAAATGGCAAACGTAAATGCGAGTGCATTAATAAAATTTGCGTGCTTGCGTTTTAGGTCTCTTCAACGAGCTGCCTTAACTTACCTCTTATGGACATACACTCATCCATAAGCTATGGAAGTAGATATGTGTTTAAAAGAAGAGGCAGTTTTGCATTTTCTACTGTTGTTTTTTTCCTGCTCATCGCTGCACGCAGGCATGGGTTTCCACTAAGGTGTCAGAGATTTGAGGTAAAAGTGCAAAATCATACAAAACATTGGGGTGAACGCTACATGGAGAATTGGGGTTTCGCCGTTATTTGAGCTTGCACAAGCTAATTGTCACTATTTAATATAAATCGGCAAAAAAATTACAGCTTTTACCGCTAACATTGAAGCAGTCAAGAACTTCCTGGTGTTTTCATTAAAGCTATGTTTAGTAATAGCTACATAAGCGAAGAATAGACACTTCGATGCGCATGCGAAATAGCCGTTCACAGGTCGTCAGTGGCGTATATCAGCAGACCCTGTGACTCGATACCACGCATCTTGAAATTTATGAAATTACACGTCAAGATGTCTACCATTCCTTGTATCCTCTCAGTGGGCACATGTGACACGAAACCGCTGACCACGATGTGGAGATTGCCTTCACGTAGACCCATCTCACAGGAATTAAGAAGAGAATTGACTGCATGAGAATTAAAATTGGGAAAAAGACACTCCAGAAGTCATACAATGCTTGGTAGATTTGGCAGAAAGTGATATGAGATGATAAAAGTCGCATAAATTTGAAGGCACTTTAAGGGAACAGACCTCCTTGAGGAATAGGAAAGGCAAAAACAAAAGTAACTTCAAGAGCTATTTTTGTGCAACTAACTAATTAGTCAGTCATGCAAATAGATTGGTCATTTTAATGTTCCGAATTGGCTTTTCGCTTGTATTTTGTGCAAAGCATAAGGTGAATATAAAAGGTTATCGTAGAATTCTTAAGTTATCCTGCGCTTGAGGATGTAAAGCAACCCATCGATAATAGAGTTGCCATTGCTTTCAGGGTATTCGTAAAGGAAATTAAGCAGTTTTATGCCAACTCACTAAAAAAGGTAGAAGTATTTATTCCTAGGTAAAAGTGCACAAATTTTAATGATCAATAATGACTGCAAAGTGCTTGGGCGAGAAGAAGGTCGAATAAAAATTCCTGCTGACTTCAGGAAAAGGCTAAAGAATGAAAACCTTAATTAAGTGTTAAGCCGATGCGTGATGAGAAGTGGCATGGCTGTAAAAGGCGCACAAGTGAGTAAGGAAGAAAGCGCACGAATGAGGAGGGGGACAATGTTGGGTGGGGAGTAAATAAGTACAAGGCAATGAAGTGAGCCAGCAACCGCCCACCCGCGGGCTTCCCATCATGCTCAAGCACACATGTACTAACCCTCACCGACGTAGTACTGCCTCGATGGCTGGACGAACACCAGAGGTCTCCACGCCGTATCATCGCCAGCGTCCGGACCGGCGACTCCGAGCTTTCCACTACAGCCACACATACGTGTACTAACTCGCGCCAACGCAGCACAACCTGCATGGCGGGACAGATACCAGAGGCTACCGCGTGGCGTGATCGCCGACGTGTACAAGCATTCATTGCTCACCCTTTCTTTCCTTTTACTATCCAATACAGGAGAATGAACATGATGAAGCCTTCAAAGAACAAAGCGAATGCTCTGCTTCGCTTTGACTTTGGCTTTACCAAACTTAAAGACCGACGCACCGCCCTTTGTACTAGACACGGACACCAGTGACGTGGCCGTAGGCGGTGTGCTTTCGCAGAGACAAAGAAGGCAGAGAATACATCATCGCCTACGCTAGTGCCAGACTAAACAAAAAACGAGACAGAAGAGTGCAACAGAACGTGAACTTTTCGCCATCTACACAATGGTGCAACACTTCAAGCACTATCTTATAGCGAGACAGCTCATAGTGAGAACAGACTATCAGGCACTGACCTGGTTAAAAACAATGAAGGAGATCGACCGTTCGGTTGCACGCTGGTACGAGGAACTGCAGCAATATGACTTCACTGTGCAGTACAGAAAATGAAACTCGCATAGCAACGCGAACGCATTATCCTGCAGACCTCTCTCAGCGGAAAGGCACAGCGGTATAGTGGGAACCCTATTTTTAAGCGAGCCGACTAAACATCAGTGGAGAGACACACCGAGTACAGATCCCGACACGCCCCTGGTATGCGACAGGTTTCTGACATCTTCGCCCAAGCCCACTGCGGAAGAGATGAAATCATCTAGCAAGGCAGCCAAGCAGATATGGCAGCAATGGTCCAAACTCTCCCTGGAAGATGAAGTTTTGTGGTACCAAGAAGACGTCACGTCTTCCAAGAGCCTGATTTTTCCAGGTTCATTGATACAAACAACCCCTTAAGAGTTGCACGAACAATTGCGCCACGTAGGCGAGAAAAAGATGGTGAAGGCCTCGATGAAGCGATGCTGGTGGTCCTCTCTCTTTCCAAACGTGCACAACTTCTACTGAATCTGCATTACCCTCATTCCACAGCAGTTGCACCCCTGCAGCCTATGCCTACAGGATTTGCGGGCGAATGAGTGGCTATAGACATCATGGGTCCTCTACCTCTTACCAAGAGGGGAAACCGAGATAGCCTAGTTATGGTTGACTACTTCACGAAAGTGGCCGAAGCAGAACCCATGAAGTCGCAAGATGCCGAGACAGTCGTGTCAACCTTTTTCAATCGTTGGATCTGTCAACACGGAGTGCCTGAATCAGACCATAGCGACCAAGGCCCTAATTTCGAAAGCCGACTCTTCGCTGAACTATGCAGCTCCCATGGAATCGCAAGGATGCGCACGCCACCTGGACACCCTTAGGCCAACGGACAAGTAGAAAGAACTAACCGAACCCTGATAGAGCTACTAAAGGCTTTTACGAAGGAGGTACGACCGGAAGATTAAGATTTAAACCTTGAACGCGCTCTTCTCGCTTATAGGGCTACGGTCCGTACATCAACCGGTGTCTCTCCGTTCAAGATGCTCACAGACCGCGAAATGAGAGTTCCCACCGATGTATTCCTACCGAGTAAGGAAGTGGCTACTGACAACGCCCCGGAGTGCGTACTACGTCTTAAAGAAGGGATAAGAAAGACGTTTAACCTTGCCCGTCGACACCTGCAAAAGTCTTATGCCAGACAAAAGAAATGCTACGACAAGCACAGTCGACTCATCGTCTACCACGAAGGAGATCTTATCCAAATATATCGGCCGATTGCCCCGCCTGGGACACATCGCAAATTTTATCACCCTTGGAGTAAAGCCCCCTTTCACGTAGTAAAAGTCCTGTCTCCCACGAACTACCTCGTCCGGAACGCAGAACTCCGTACCCACCCCATAACCGCCCATCACAATAAGATCCGACCTTACAGAGGTGCTCCGCCGGTCGGTTACGAGGACGAAATCTATTTAATCGTAGAAGAAAGGAAACCACCCGATGGTTTAACCAAAACGAATTAATAGGAGTAGTACCGAAGACGGCGCTCAAAAGACGAGATGGGATATGCAATACTTGCATTCGTTAAATGTGCTTTGTAGGCCAGAGGCGGGAAAACAATTTGAACCTGGTAGCGGAGCGGCGTGGTGACTCCCGGGAGCGTGACTCATCCCAAACTCTCTTACTAGGCCTTGCTGTACTCTCTTCGACCCATAAAAAAGGTGTCGAAGCGTGCCCATACTTCTAATAACAAAGGTGATCAGAAGGAAGAGAAGGACCCCTCTACATTCACAATGTGTGAAAGCCTCTCAAAAGTTAAAAATTTTAAATGAAAACGAAAACGTGAAGGCCAGAGCCTTAGCTTTCCCTTACTTTTAGGCAGTCAACTCCCAGAAATTAAACTCAGTATCGTATATCAAATTGATAAAATGCCTTGCAGCTTTCTTTATTGTATTTTTCGATTAATACTTTCGTAAGACAAATATATGCATTTGTATTAGCTTCATTCGCACAAATTTAGGGCAATTAGTGCTTTGTTAAATAATAAGTGCTTGCAACAAAATCTAAGGACGTTTGTGCTTATGCAGAGCACCTCTTGCGGGGGTAGTCAGAATTTTGCTTTCTTGTGTATCACTGGTAAATTCACGGCGTGCTGTTTTTTTTAGCTCAAAAAGCTTTTATTACACAAAGAGTGAAAAATACTGGTGAATGTCCGGCTTCACTTGTTATGATCAATGTTTTAGCCCTAACTTTTGCGGGAATCGCATGCTACGCGTGAGGTGTCATACGCTAAAAATTGAGGTATCATCGAGCAGTCCTGTCCAATGCTTTACCCATTTCTCAGGGTAGAATGGGTTGTAGTTTTATTATTACTAGATTTTAGTAGGCCCTTTTATACTGAGTGCCTGGTAAATAGTAGATTGTTTTTATTACAATAATGAAAAGGAGTGGTTACTTGGGGATCTGTAATTGATTGCTTGGAAGTGCTTGCAGCAATACACAGGCCACACCTTGTAGCCGTCTTGAATGCTTGCTCTTTGGGGTACTTTTGTTACTTACGTCTGCGTAGTGTAGCCGGCACTCACTTCCCGGCTTTTCCTTGCAATGGCGGTGGAGGGACATTTGAAAAGTTTGGGGAATGGTGAACAGCGCGAGGTTTACTAGTCACCTGTGGAGGCGTATCCATGGCCTTGCAATGTGGATTATGTCGCGGACAATATCGGTGCGTTTAATGGCATTCCGATAGGCTTTACCTTGTTTGGCGCAAGCATTGGATAATGACATTGACGCAAGCTAAAGTGACGAGACGAATGTGGGATTGGTGTTGGCACGACAGGAAAGCTTACTGACTCGTTTGGAAAGGATGATGAGTTGCGGTGGCGATTGTGTCATTGCTGCAATAGAGAAATTGAGAAGACTGACTGCAAATTTTTATTAGATCCAATCGTGTCTCTTTTAGTAAATTAGCGCTTGTTTACCTTTGCGATTCGCTGGTATGTTCTTTACTATTTATTTCTTAATTTCTTATTGGACTCTAAGATGTTCTTGCATGCCATTTTCCGGGTTATCAAACTTTATTACATGAAACGTTTTATTGGTATTCATGTACACGCTTATAAATATTTCTAAAAGTCTATGTACATGTGTGGAGTCTCTTATTGTGTTAGTTTCCTAAAAATTGGACAATTTCTCGTCGCCTTCAGACAGCACTTTCATGTTCGTTCGTCATGCTCCGGTGATTTGTTAGATGGTGGGTTGTTTCGAAAGGGAGGAATTATTGCGGGTGGGTCTCATTTTTTGTTGAAATGTAAGAAATCTACTAAACGTTTGGCTTTACTTGGTGTTAATGTCGTTGTAGGCCCAAAGTAAGATGAGTGATTCGGTTCATTGAATTCATTTGTGGTAAGCATGAAGTCATTAGCGAACAACACTAGGTGTCAGTTTTGCCTTCGAAGTTGGCACATGACACCTAGAACCTGTCACTACAGTGTTTTGTGTTGATTTTGTCAGCCTGTCAAGGAGAATTGACGTTGATGGTGAGCAGTATTACTGATTAACACTCACTCCCCGCCGTCACCGATTTCAATGCTAGTCATGGGACGCTTTTGAACGTCACCACAGGCTTATCAGGCTGCCAATGGCATCCATCGTTGTTGGTGGTGGCAATGACAAGGAGGAACGGCGAAACAAAACTCAATCCACGGGAAGCTACTGAGTTCGCGCTAAGCGCCTTTGAACTCGTCGTTGTCGTCGTCGTCGTCGTCGTCGATAGTTTCGCTGTCGGTGGTTGTGGTGCCGGAGTTATTCGACTAATGGACTCTGTTGGAAACTCCCCTGTTCAGTGTTGGCTAATCATTCATCCTGGAAATAAGCATCGCGGCTTTGTGCTTGGTGAGTTTGTGAACGGCTGAGTTCGGTTTGAGTGCTGCGTAAGAGCGAAACAAGAGTGTTGGATAAGTTGAATGAGGTGCTATTATCTTCTTGCAGTTATTAGTTTTACTTGGTCTTCTTTAATTTAAGGTGTTCAGGTCCAGTCGCCTTTATCATTATGGTATGAGACGGAGCTGATGTGAAGTAGGTGCGGAATAATATGAAGTGTAATTATGTTATAAGTAAGCATGCAAGTATGATTTTCTGTGCGAATCATCGCCATATTCGATAAATGCTTTGCTAATGTTTGAGGCTTAGGACGCAAGTCATCGATGCGTATCCACGCATGGGTAATTTGTCCAAAGCGGCGATTTTTACGGCTTCCACATGTGTGTGTTGCAGTGGGAGTGCGAGGACTTATTACCCGAGTGTGATTACATCGTAAAAGAAACGGGAAATATTCGTGGACATCACGCTGCACTTGCTTCTGCAGATCCCTACCCATGCAGTTAATGTCACATAAACCTGTGCGACTTTAGGATGCTCGTGTGTGTTTACGCGTGTATATGTGTTGTTTAACGCTCATATGCCAGTTGACGGTATTGAGTGTATTTCCGTTGCCTGAGGCAAGTGGTTGGGCTTGTCGTTGCATGCTTGCGATGTGACATTCGATTTCAGACTGGCAGCCATTATCAGGACTTAGTTGCTCCCCCACTACCTCGGCTGTGATGTCGTGCCGTTGCCAGGAGTTTGAATTTTCGCTTTTAGGCCAGTATTTCTTCTACCGGTCGTGGACGCGCGTGATGGTTAGCACATTGTCCCACACCATACGGAGTTAGCTTACGCCCTGGTGGACGAGGAAACTGAAGACGCAGTACACTTACCGAGGAGGGAGCACGGAGGATGGTGATGGACGAATCGAGGGCGACTGTGTAATTCGTCGATGGTTTGTTGAATGAGGGATCTTGGTGATAGGGCCACTTAGTCGCCTTGTCGTTGTACCTTTGCGGAATGGATTGTTGCTAGTGCTAAATACATATGTATGCATTCCGTCCGAGTATGATGCCTCTTTCTGTCTTTGGGAGAATGGAAGCTGAAGGAATCGCAGTATGAATGCACGAAGTGGTGATGGGTATGTTTCATCGCGCAACCGCAGCCCATTTGTATGATCAAGTGATAGCTGCAGCATATTTTGCTTTGGTAGGCATGGAATTGTTTTTTATTTTGCTTGGCCGCAGATTGTTGGAACAAGTGATGTGTGTATTTTGAAGTGCAGTCTCACTTTGTTGCTCTAATCCCACTGTCAGATGCGACGTGAATTATTAAATTGAAATGCTACTACTTAGCCCTGAGAAGGGCTTTTATAGGTTTAGAATGTGAAACTTGTAGATGGTTGGGGGTTAATGTGGACCCAATTTCATCTATGTTTAACGTGCTTTGGCAATCATGGATTTGCGCTGTCTGATTTGCTCAATGCCTCACAGCACCTTTGAATTGCTATCGCATCGTCAAAAGTGTAAGAAAAATTACGAACCGCTTATTAATTCAGTTTTTTGTCCTTTATGTAATGAACATTACACTAACACTTTCTTTTTAATTTCAGAATCATTCGCACGCATAATTTGTGTTGTCTGTGCTTCGTCCCACTTACCAACTTTGCTTCACTGCATACGCATTTCTCCAAAACACACTTTTGAGTGCGAGGTTATTGATTTCTAATTAAAATCCATCTGCTGCTTCACTTCACAGGCATCGCCTTGGCAAACCCTCCCGCCCTCTAAATTCATGCTCCATTTTGCAATACTACAGTCCAAATAATGGAGGAGTCATAAATGAGCATTTGCTGTACAGAATGCATCGCAGAACATCCAAAATGGAGCCGATATTACAGTTGACGACGGACAGTAGATTTCTGCGCCACCAACGAGTAGCAAGCGTAACAGCTCTTACTCAAGCCCCTACTAGCAAAACAGCGTACAGCTCCTTTCATGCCAGCAAATAGTTCTTTCAGTGTCTAGCCCTGTATAACTGCATGCCGTTACAGCAGCCCTTTGCTCGATAATTCAACTCCACCGTTACCACTTAGTTGACGCTTAGAATCAATGGTCGCGCAATCCGATGATACAATCATAGAGGCCGAGCAAAACAAATGTAACATCTTTACGATTTTCTAATTCTTTACAGCGTCGTAGTATTGCGCGATTCAGTTGATCAGCACTGCCCAGATTGCAACTAACAGAAGGCTGATTCAACGCGCGTAACACAATCTAGACAAGTATGAACTCGAATTATCCTCTCACCAGTCACTTAGTATAAAAGGACTTACTAAAATCTAATAAAATGTGGCAATAGTGAGCAAACTACATCCCATCCTACTCTGAGAAATGGGTGAAGCATTGGACAAGGCTGCTAGTGCTGCTAGATGATACCTCAAATTTTAGCGCATGATGCCTCACTTGTAACATGCGATCCCCGAAAAAGTTAAAGATGAAAACACTGATCAGACCAAGTGAAGCCAGACATTCACCAGTGTCTTCCGCACTTTATGCAAAAGGAAGCTTTTTGAGCTAAAAACAGCATACCACAAATTTACCAGTAATGCAAAAGAAAACAAAATTCAGACTATCCGCCCAAGAGGTGCTCCTTAGAAGCACAAAAGCCCCTCGATTTTTTATAAGCTTCTAATGAACTATTTAAGCAATCTAATTTTGTGTTTTTCATTTGATAAAACAATAGTTGCGCCAAAATTGTGCGAATGAAACTGATACATATGTACATATTTGTCTTCCGAATGTATTAACAAAAAATACAAGAAAAAAGCTCTAAGGCTTTTTAACACTTTGTTGTACGATACTGACCTTGATTGCTGATAGCTACATGCCTATATTTTCTAAAAGAACTTAAAATTAAAGAAAAGCTAAGGCTTTCGCCTTCGCATTTGCAATTTCATTCAAACCAGTGTAAGACTTAGGTAGAAAAGGTTATGAGTAAGGTTAGGCACTTACAGCAGTCTTTTGTTCCACGTGCAGTCCTGCCGCTACTGTCGTCTTAGTGCGTATCTCCGGCACCATTTAACTAAGATGTGCAAGGCAACTTTGCCACAGATGAATTCTTCGATGAGACTGAATCCACTCGGGTCGGCATGTTTTACTTAGTCATTGGTGCGGAGGAATATCATGCTACCTGGTGTGCATCTGTAAATGATTGCGCTATTTGTGCCAGTTCCATGGGAAGACAGCTGAATTTTGTGGTTGGAGAACAACCAGACATTTGCGAAGGTACTTTCAGGGCTTTAGATGCTCAGGAGGAAAACGTTACAATAGCGGAAATGGTATGTGACAGGCATTTCATCTTGCCGATCGTCGCCCACTTTACGGTAGTGGGACTGAAACAACGCTCCTAATCATACTCAGAAATGGGTTCATTAATCCAAAATTATTTCAAGGTTAGTGCATTTTTATCAAATATTTGAGTCTGCTTAACTCTGAATACAACGCACTTTTCCGGGCAACTAATAGATTGCGGGGACATCCTGCTGTCGAATAAAGCACTTAGTGAGTTGGAATCAAGTAAATCGTTGGAGGGATGTCGTGGGCTTTCAAACCGTACGCACACTACTAAGCTGAAGGCAAAAAGAAGTGGTGCGGCCAGGCCGTACAAATAAAAGCAAGGTAATTGTACCGGTCCTGAAAGCAAATTGCAAAAGTAACTCACAGCAAGCATAGTTTCTAGCTGGTATATGGTGCCATAGGCTGCGCGTCAAGCAGCTCTTCGGTAGGAGGACAAGATTAAGTCAATAGCAATTGCATGTCAGCGAATAATTAACTTGATGTCATGTAACTTTCGGGAGTTTCTACAAAGCGTGCGATTATTTTTACTTGGGGAGCATTAAACAGAGATGTGAGACACTTCACCAGATCGGCAACACTTGTCGCGGCATTTCAACGAATGATTGCTACCTACCATGAAAGAGAGCGTAAACAAAGGCCGTTGGAGATGTTAAGTTGTTTATTTAAAAGCAAGATTGTTGGCAGGAGTAGGGTGAGTATCCTGGTGAGGTCCTCCTGTGAAAACAATAGTGGCTAGACGAATGATTTGAGCATTTCTAAAGGCCTCCTGCTGACTTAGAACTGTATTACCGGATGCCGGCTCGAGGAATAACAAGCAGGAATGAATAGGCCCGAATGACATGAAAGCCTTGCACAGGAGGATACTACCAAGCAGACCTGGAGGAGCGAATTTTGAGATCAAAACAGTCAGAATTGTGTATTCCTGTCCTGATCTCTTAACCCACCCTTTAGCAAAACAGACCAATTGACAAAAATGCTACTTTCCTGCCAAAAGCAATTATTTGACGGTTTATTTTAGCAAAAGACGTCAAGACTTAACTGGAATCAGATTTGGACAACAGTTCAAAAGATGTGACTTTTGCAAGTGAAAATCAATTATTCTACCACCTTGTCAATTTTGCATGCAAAATGGAACGCACATTCTGATCTAGTGGCAAAGTAATTTCACTCACTCCAAGGCATACGTTTATCAATGGCCCAAAGCCTTACTTATTGGCGAAGTGCAATAAAACGCCACCTTCACAGCGATAGGTCAGCTTAGTTCTTTTGCAGCAGTCCTCAATGAAAGCGCTAAGGTGGAGTACAATACCAAACTCGCTCAGACGGCGATTAGGGACGTAAGAAGAGTTTAAGCACAGAAATTTAAAAGGCATTTGCAGGCCACATCCTTGTAATAAATTCCACAGAAGGTGAGTGCAAAATTCTCCTGCAAATTTTCCACATTTTTTGCAATGAATAGGCCTCATTCGAGCTGAATTGCATTATTATTGTTTTTAAAATTTCCTTATCTATCTCAGTAACCTTTACTGGGATTCGTATTATTGCACAAGGTATAATTGGTATTTAATTTCGCCTGCCAAATACGCAGAGCTGAGTTACAAAGTCGCACTTCATATAAGTGGAATATCGCAGCGTTATAATGCCGCAAAAGTGGAATTTCATCAAGAAAACGTTCTTACCTCAATAGTGAGGATAGCATTGTGCGCTTCAGTGGTGGTTAGTCATGACGATCGCTGTGCTTTCGGTAGATGCAGCGAAACTATTTTTGCGAATCTAGTAACGAATAGCTTCTCTTGATGATGACGGCTCTTAAGGTCACAGAATGAAGGCACCATTATTAAATGGTTGAACAAGATTATTGAATCCGTAGACAGAGGTTTAGAATCTGTCGAATGTTAGATGCAAACAGTCTTTTGGGCCGAAAGCTTCAGACTTGCACCACACTTTCCAAAATCGTCGGTTGCCACTGACCACTTAAACCGAGGATAAATCCTCCACGATGACCTTCCACTTAGGTATGTCCCTCTCGAAACTTGTGATATCTGATTTACTTGTTAGGTATCAAAGTCCTTCCAGGAGATAAAGTAGAACTGTGCAAATAAAAGTTACTGAAAAGCCTAAACATATTTTATAGATGGCCAGTTCTCTTCCACCAGACTACTTCCGAGACGTACGCTTCATTTGATGGAGGAGTTACTGCAGACCATGGGATGGCTTTGAGCGCTTAATTATTTCCAAATTAATTAACTCAAATATTTTCAACTTTTGTGAGGCCTGCCATCTCATAAAAATTTGATTGAACCAAGGCGCACAAAACATTCTAACCTTTGCGCCACCGAAAAGATAATTAAAGCATTGCGCACAAAGCTAAAATGCAAGATGAGCATTATTACTGCAACCATATGGATCTCCCGACCTTCATCCACATTTGTACATGCAACGTGGATTACTATTATCTCACGGTTACAAATTTTCCTTATTTCCAACAAATGGGGGCCATTTGTATTCATTTGTAAGACAAATCGTCATTAATTGTTGATAGCACTCAAAAGTAAAGGATCGCACTTACCCCTTAGAGTGATAAACTGGCTAAATCCAATTATCGCGTGACAATGAGATATTTCGGGAACACACAAAGGAGGCTTCACCAAACAAAGGCAAAGGTGCAGGGCATTGGATGAACTCATTTTACTTCACACTACATAGTAACAACTGATTGAAATGAAAGGGGCTTTAATTAAAATTTGTTGTCGAATCTACTTTTTTCATAGCCAGTCAAGTAATTGGTGTGGAGCAGTCTTTATCAGGCTAGCACGACGATTGTGCTTTGTCAGCCGTTATTGCGGTCGCCATCCTGTCAACCATTTTATAACCCTTTGTAAGGAATTTGATTTGTCTCCTTAGTAACCGTAAGCCCCAATCACCCCAACAACTTTTTTGTAGAATTTAAAAATCAAACTTGTTTTAATTATGGGTAAAGTTGTGCAGGTGAACATTCCGGTGCCGCGATGATCATGTCACACCTGTCAAACCTCTCCAAACATGCTCATCGTTACGTCTCTAGTTCACGCAGAATGTGAACAAATTACATCTCTCAGCCCACTTATCTTTTCACCTCTCCAAAGAGAACACAAACGCCTTATGGGCCTTTTATTGACTAGGCTTTTTGAGATGTTAGAAGGGCATGAGAAATGCTAAACAATTTTATTAGTCGTAATCACGATGGAGCCTAACTTGCTTTATTAGAAGTTTGCATGGCTAGAGCGTTAAAGTTCTGGTTTTTGAGGTGTTAAGCTTAGACACAAGGTTTTCTCAGGGCATTACTGCCTTGTGTAATAGCCTTTTACTGGAAAAATTTGGCGAATTACTCAAAACTTAGCATCATGGCGTGGAGCTGATAAGAGTTATGACATAAAGCAAGAAGCTCTTGTCTAGGTGAGGCCTTGGTTAGATCTTTGAATGACAAAATGCGGAGTGTTGGTGTCACAAATCGACCAAAACTCAGAAAATAATTTGACATTTAATATGTTTTGCATTTTATAAGCATATATGCCATGCTTTTTCCCTCTACAATTGTCTACTTATCGTAGCTACATCCACCCGCAATCCATTTCTTGTTTATCCACTTATCTCAAATCCCTCCATCCAGTACCCATCCACCCATGCTTCTATCCCGTTTTTCCCACCTGGTCATTCATTTCGCTCTGACCCACCCATTTGTCTGGAATTATGAAGCTTGTCTAATTTTGAATGCTTAACAAACTGGGTTTTAACACCCAGATAATTCCATCTCGCTAAAATTGCTCAAACTGCCATCCCATGGAAATGGACGATCATCACTCACCACTTTTCCTCCTACAATGTGCATTAATTTTAAGAGCATCGATTAGATTCTTGAAATAAGTATTTAGGATGCTCAAAAGATGGGGCTGCGGATTCGATTCTGAATATAGTGGTGCAGAAAAATATCGAGGGAGTATAGTCTTGGGGATGCGATTAGGTTTGGCTAAGACTGCGACCTGGCATAGGCATTTATATTATTGGCATATCTGCAATTAGAATTCGGACTTGCAAATGTTCTAAAGTTTTGCAAGAAAATCACGTCCTCAGCCCATCTTAGCTGAAAGGCTTGCAATTACTTTGTAGGCAACAAATGAATTATCAGCGCCAATCGTTGCCTGATAGCACTGACCGCTCAAAACGCCTAACAGCCAATGCAATTGCTGTGATGACAGCAAAACGGCTTTTGCAAAAGTTGTTTCCTCATGCTTAGCGCACAGTTGATGTCTTCACTGCAGCAATCTGTCACCTCATTTTTGCACATGTGTACTGTTCGACTCTGTGAATTGCATTCGACCACCCAACTGACCCAAAGCCTTCTAAAACATGCTCGTTTTACGGTATTCACTCAGTCTAGAGAATTACCGCAGGCCCTTGTAAAGCTCAACTCTCCATCCTATTTGGCATGAATGACGCAATTGTGCCCATCGTAGTCAGAATTAAAGACAACGCAATGCATCGTAGAATTGATTGTAAGAAAATTCATGCCTATTACACACTTCTTAAGCAAGCCTTTAAAGTTATATGTTTCCGATTAATTTAAAGATGCATTTTGTTGCAGGCAAGTTGGGTGTGTGCTTCACCTTTCCAAAACACGTTGAGTGAGCTAAAACACGCTTCGTGATTATGACAACTACCTAAACAATATAAATGCAGAATTGTAAACTTGATAAAGCGAAACGAATGTTCATTGACACACCGGTTTGCCTCCTTTTTGTCTAGACGGTCCAGAGTCGCCTTTAGCGCCTTTGAAGTAAAGGACAAAAGGTGCGGTTGCCTCCACACAGAAAACGTACTAGAGTGGTGGTCAATGAACACACAAAAATATCGGAATAACAATTTTCATTGGGAAGTCCAGTTATGTCCTTCCCTCTGCTCCTCTCTGCAATTGGGGAGGGTGTAGCTTGCTTTGTCCTTTCCATCGTCGATTTGTGTTCCTTATCGTTCACACAGATATAACATTTTGGAAAAGGTTGTTAAAGAGAAGTGGCTTATTACACAAAGCTAATTTTTACTCACCCCTCAGGATCATACACAATATTTTGCATAAGAGCACAATCAAAAAACGAGTTAATCTTCATGTTCTACATCTCATACCTAGATTCACCAATGGATGGTTTTCGGATCCAAATTATGATCGGTATCTCCTAATTCAACGTTTTTATAGACGAGAATACAAGGTCTTATCCAAATCTACAACTTTTTTCAATTCGCTCCTTCTGTAGGTGAATTCCAACATTCAAAAGTGCATCATTCGATTCATTTCGACTCACATGACCGTTGTTAATTTGGGTCAAGGGCTGAACGTAGTAGTGGAGGAGGTGGTCTCATCGGAAGAGAAAAATTTACACCTAACCCACACAATGAACAGCCCTGCTAATATAGTGATCGCAAAGGGACCACCCACTCCTGCTTCTTCCATTCTGGCTCCTCCGCTTTTAAAAGAGCTGAGTCATGAAGAGACTGCAGGCAAAGTTGCCTTTAGCCTGTAACAAATCCTTTTTTGACATACACCAGGAAGACCACTAGCTGCGCGCAAAAAAATTTGCTTTAAATAAAAATAACGAATTTCAATAAGCAGAGCGCATATAAATTTAAACTGGCCTTAACTTAGAGGGAAGTGGCAAAAACAATTTCTAAGGAAAGACTTTGAGGTGCTAAACAAACTTGTCTGAGAGACACACTGACATCGGAAACAAGCGTTATCCTTGACCGATCATAGCAAGCCGCAGTGTAAGTATAACACTTAGACTTACAAAGCTTAAGGCCCAACCAACTGGTGGCAATTTCAAAAGAGTTTGTTTTAATAAATAACTGCAAGTTTGGGGAATTGTAAGATGGATGCTAATGCTGACGCCACTCTACTTCCCCGCTGTTAAGTGGTAGGGATTGTCTCCTTTACGAACCACGTTCTTCTCGACATTAGAGTTGTAGTAGGCTCTCAGACTACTTGCTTTACAGTCCCTGAAGAAGTTATGGTATTCAAACTAGTTGCCCTCAAAAAGCAACCCAAGTCTTCTAGCTACAGTGATTAGTAGCGAGAAGTTAACGCAGCATAATTAAAAAGTAAACAATTCCAGGCTGCGATGAATTATGGCTAGCGGTAATTCCAAATTACGCCAGAAATGATTGAATCTTCATTAGCAATGTGTAGGTGTATGAATTTTTTAAAACTGGCTCCATGAGCAGGTTTGAAGGCATTTTTGGAATGCGTTGGTCAAATATCTTTATACCCCCTGTCACTAGCTAAACATGCTACTGCTAGGCGAGAGTGATTGACAAAATGGTAACATTCGTTAAACATCTGCTCAAGCAGATTCATGATTTGGCAACAAAAAAAGCACAAAAACTATGAAATTTTATGAATTAAACAATCTAATAAATAATGTTTGAGTACTAACATGAAGGGCACTTACTGATAAAGGGGTGCAAAAGTGCTGCAGTGGCTGCATTACACAAAGCTACATGGTCGAAATGCAGGGTGTCATTTATTATGGATAAAGTGTTCGTCCATTAGCATTTTAATACAAACCAATATTTTGGGGTTAAAAAAAGGATGGTTTTTTTAATTTACGTGTACCCAGTTTTGTGAACCCGAATTGGCACACTACCATTTCAAAGGCACAAACTTATATAATTTCTTTGTAGAACAAATACCCTTTCTTCGTTCTTTTTAAAGTTTCGGTCAGATTGATGGGTAATTTCATAATTAGGTCATTTAGCGCGACTCGACTGCTGGTACACAAGGCAAAGACTAGTCCTGTAATCACTAATGGCCTTAATTGCGAGTGCATACGCGAGACTTCAAGCGCTACTTTTTTGAACTTTCAAAGACAATCATAGGGCTGCTAGTGATAGTCTACGGTGTAACGGCCACTCACATAAGTAGCGCAATGAGAAATAAGCCTTGGTATAATAAGCCCAACTATTCGTAAAATTACCTTCTGCAGCCTGGTTAGACTATCATATGGTGTATCTCGAGTACCGCCAGATTGTTCCACAACATCAGACAAATTGGTTTCAAAGCAAAAATTGGGGGTGAAAGGTGATTCAAAAGCGGAGATATAAATCAACTATGTGTTATGGCTCTTGCCTTGCCAAAACTAAAATATTGGTCACTTTAAAGAATTATTTTGCAAACTAACTCCTTCATTGTCACCCTAAAACGTTTGGAATCCCTACTGAAATTATTAAAGGTGGTAATTTAATTATGGTCGCATTTCCAGCTCATTGCCATTCTCGGGCTGTAGCATTGGTGTACTACTTAGTTCCCTTTGGAGTAGAGTACAGCCTGATTGCGAATGCCATCTTCTACAAGATGTTTCAATGCATTGAACGCAAGCATTCGCAAATCTGACATAAAGAGACGCATATTTTAACACAGTCGCAATCTTGGTGGGTTTGCTCCCTCCTCTCAAGTAAATTTGAACAAGAACCGCTTAATCTGTTTAATTAATCCTTTTCACGTTCAGGTTTTGGATTCATGAATCTAATTTATATTCTGCGTACCATCATTGTTTTGTTTTTAATCATATATTTTTATGAGAGCCTTTATTTTAGCTCATCGCTATTAGAGTAATCGAGAGCTTTGCCAACCTTGAAAGGTCGTTTATTTGGAGGTAAATATCAGATCAGAAAAAGACATTGACGTAAGTATAGCTCATTTGAATGCACAAATCCTTTCACATCCCCAAAAGATTTTTCGCACAGCGCTACTATATGAATGTGTTTAACTGTTTAATTCTGCAAGTGGACTATGCCACAAAAGGCGTGAGTTGATCATAGTGAGCCTTCAGTCTTGGCTATGAAGGATCAAATGGCTATCCAAAATAAGGCTCTAACGACATTTTGTTGTTGTTTGCTGAAATTATTTGCAATCGAATACTCATTCCTGCATTAAAAAGAATGGTTGTACGAGGTGAGTAGCATAGAGCATCCTGACTGGAGCCGTTAACTGGTGCTGAAACCGATTCAGACGGGTGTTGACGAAAAGACATTAACCTATCGGTTCAACCCAGGCGCCTGTTGCTGTTGATGGAATTTATCTCCATAAAATTCTGGTTCGTTAATGAACTAAAGGTTAACTGAGATCCTTCCCATGTTTTTAAAATCCTGCTTTTTGAAAATAACCACAACCGATTAATATTTAAAGAATTTGCCTATAATTTATTATTTTAAGAAGAAAAGAAAATAACCAAGTGAAAATGAAGCCTAATCGATTTTCAAATTATCAGGGTAGTGACTATAGTTTGGGTCGCTCGAGATATTTCAATTTGGATTTAACCATATTGTGAGCAAAACTTTTGGAAATCATGTTGATCTGACGTGATTTAAATAACTTGACATTAAAATGATGACTGAGTTGCTGGATTCAGGAACCCTTACAGGTCAACACAAAGCTGAAACGGATTTGTTTTTTATGTACTCTACCCTTTTTTGGGGTTTTCCTATCTCATCCTCGTCACCACTGCTCTGCTTCATTCGTCACACGATGGTTAAACACTATCAAACTGCCAGAAGGACTACATAGGACTTTTGTTAAATTTCTACCAGGGCAAGAGGATGGTGTCTTTAAGGATCCACCTGGTTGATAGGCATTCAGCTTAGGTGGCTCCTTCAGGTAAACAAAATGATTAACTTAACCTAATATCACCTTTACCACAACAAAGTATGATTCAGAACACGGGATTTGACTGAATGCTAGATGACGATGTGGTCTGAACAGCTGTTGTGTTAAATTCCTAGGAGCCTCGATTGGTCACTATCAGAGACCTAGTTAATTTAAGGCACACCACTAGTTGCTGCTAACAATGTAGCAATAAATGAAATTTAGTGGACTCGTAGGAATGATAGATGATCGGCTGAATTGGATACATTTGCTAAATTACGCTGTAATTTTTGCTTGCTTTTAGGTTGGACAATCCAACTGAGTGTCACTGAGCACACAAGGGCCTTTTTGAGGGCCTTTTTCTCTTTCCAGCCAATGCGGTTGCACTCGCTCCATTCTACATCTTTCAGCGTCGGCACAGCTACCAACACGCATTGATTTTATACCAAATCAATTGCATGATCCATTTCGCTATCAACGCCATAGCTGCAAGCATTGCTCTCTATCAAATTAGGGGGTTGAGTTTTCAAAAGCTCTCTAAAGGAGATGATTTTGACGCCAACTTCTTATTATTGGGCCTGGTGGCTGTTCTCTTTTACGATTTGTATCTTCTGATACCTGTGGTGGATGCCATTGAGAAGCACAAGAAGGCAGGAACGATGTTTGTTAAAAAGGCGTTCCTGGGAATGGCGCAGGCACTCCTACAGGTAGGTAGTCAAAAATTGGCTTGAAAGCTCAAAGATTGCAGTGTCCTGAGCCGATGGGAGCTGTATTGGCTGCATTCTTTGTATTTAATCATTTACATATAGTTGGCCACTTTTCTGAGTGTCAAACAATTCATGGCCTTCATGACTGCCAACAGAAGCATGACACCCAACATCTGCTGAAAAAGTCCTGAGTTTGAGATTGTCGGCTATATGTAGTTGACAGATTCGTTAATTATGGAACCTTTTTGGTCTTAACTGCCGGTTGCTAAGAGCTTTTGGCACTTTTACAGGTATTCCTTATTATAAGGGCATCACGTTGCGAGGCGGATGAGATAGGACACACAATTTTCAAACCAGGCCAAACTATCATCAACTTCTTGTTGGTATTGAACCTCGCCACGTAGATTTTTAAACCTTTGGATTAAAGCTTGCAGATAATCACGAAATATTTCGGTTATGCTACACAGGCCTTGCACGGAATATAATAACCCATCTCTCCTTGTCTCTCATCATCTTCCGCTTCCACTTCACCGTCTATTTGGCACCAACCAACAGCAGCACATCTCTCTGTATACAGCAATTTAGATTAAAATACCACCACCATCACCTCTTTAACCCCACTCAATGGATGTATACTGGCCAAATTATCCACATCTTCTAGCATCATCTGCCGCTTTAAAAACGAACGAGGTTGGTGGTTCGTCCATCACTTGCTTACTCAACATGCCAAAATTCTAAATTGCTCGTTGTAAGTTAATAAGAAAAAGAATGGTTTTGGAAGTCGCGAAAATTTTAATCAAATCATGTATCGTTCAAGCGTGTATACAGATTAATGTCCGATTAAAGTATGATAACTGATGCTAGGTGGCTCGGATGAATTTTTATAAGCAAAGCACTCTTAAGCGGATTTGTTGAACAGATTTGTCATCCCTGCTTTTACAAAAGCTGGATATTTTACTAAGCCCCTTCATTGATTTAACTTTTAGCTATCATTGCCATGGCTGCGCAGATAAACGCCAAAATGCTGCGCTGGCTTTACCGGCAGAAGTGTTCATTGTTTACCGCTTCATGGCACATATGATGAGGCACGGTCGCATGGATATGACATGAAGCCGAACAATCTTATAGCCAAAATAAACTTACTGAGTGGATTCTGTGATCAATTTCCTGGTGAAAGCGATGATAACTTGACACATGAACCCAAGTGCGTTCATGCTCCTATCAATGGGCGAGGTCATCGGCTACGCATTCGCGCCTGACCCTATTAGTGCTATTTCTCATGTCTATTGACGTATGTGCTTGTTAAAAACCTACGCCTTTTCAACATCGACAAGGACTTGATACAAATAATTTAGTGTGGGGATGATTAGGCCAAACGGTATCGTTGCTTTGGTGCGATCTGCGGATGTTAAGCAGATGGAAGCTGATACTTTAGTGCATTAATCATCGTGAGACTTCTATTAAGACGCCCAGAGACTTATCATCTTTTTCATCCAGTGCGGAACAACGCAGTTCGTTTCAAGTCGTTGTTGTATTGGGTAAGATTAGAAGAGTTTACACATTACCCACTGATGTTGCGTCACGATCCGCAAAGGACATGCATCGTTTTTAACGTTATTAGATAAAGATAAGATTTTTGGAATCAGAGGCCATAAATTGGGCGTCTTCTTTAAAACTAAGGAGTTGATGTGAACATGGCATTGAGTCTTATTTTTATTAACGTTTATAAATATTGCAAGGATGTTCCGATTCTAATCACCCATGGAATATACTTTATTGTTCTATCTCAATGATTAAAGTTCTACCAAATGCTTGTGCCTTCGTGTTTTTAAAAAAGATGTCGAATTTAATATGCAGAAAGTCCTAGTATGCAGGTCAATGTGAGCAGCTATCTTTCTGTGGTCCCATGATTCTTTATTAAACTAATTAACGCCTGCCTTCCACACTTCCCCTTTGCTTGCAAAGATCGCAGCTGAGCTGTCGAACCTGTATCTTATAGACTGTTCTCTTTAAAATTGCAAAGGCGAATCTTGCGCATTTGCCAAATTGGGATTATATATTAATTTCTTTTACAAGGGTTTGACGCGGTATGGTCATAAGTTCTCCAGCAGTCATACTAAAATTTACGTACATCGACTTCACATAATTTCGTCAGTAGTTGGTACATTGAAAATGTGCATAGATTACGTTTTAATATTGTGATTCTTCACTTCTCCTTAACTATTGGTTTGTCTAATCAATTTGGCACTGTAAGTACTAAACTTAAAGATCTTTAATGCATTGGGTCTTATATTAGGTCGTAATAACATAAAGCAGCCTGACAAAGCGGTAAACGAATTGAATTTAGAATTTCGATCTTACCTTCTTTCTTGTCGCTAGCGAATCAGCGTACGTCTGTCGGTCAATCAATATAGGCATGCTTTTTGAAGCTATCACGGATTGGTTTGGAAGCAGGTCACTGGCGCACCAACCATAAATTTATAGCAGTTTTTCCCTAGATGAGCCGCTAGGTGCCGCGAGAGTGATGGTGGCAAGTAAGGCTATTAGAAAATGATAACTTTTCATCTTTCTTGACCATCTACCAATTCTCGCGTGTTGCAGATGGGACGACCTCTTTTGCAAACGTCTGCGTTTGTGAAGCTCTACATTCAGAGAGTCAGAAAATCCATGTTTCAGCGCAACCATCATGTATAACACAGCAGCCTATTGTTAAGTGGTTTGAGTGATCTTCACTGTCTGCGCAGTATAGTGGAGTTTGACATGGCCACCTTAATTTAAAACTATTTTATGTGAATTTGTTTACAGGTACCCACTTGCAAACATTGAATGGTACATTCAGTTCGCTAACAGCAGCGTTTATTTTAGTAATAGGTGGCAAGATTATTGCGCGCTTTTGGTGGCAGTGGTAATGTACCATAACTTATATGCTTGTGGTGGTTCTTAAAAGCTATATGTGCAGAGACTACTGATGCTTGAGGTTGCAAAAGATAATGAAACGCCATATTGTCATAAGGGTAAATTAAGCATTCATTGGCTTGGGGCCGTTTTGCGCAAAGTCTTCAAGGCACCTCTGTGATACGCAGCATTATAAATTAACAAGACCAAGCATGAACCAACAACTGACTAGCGTTTTCTTCCTCACATTCTAAGTTAGAAATAGTAGTCACTTAATCCGCTTTGGGTTGACTAGTTCTTTTTTCCATCCCTCTGAAGTATACTTTGTTTAATAGAAAGCAAGGTTATAGCGCATGAAGGTGGACACAAAGAAAGAGGAATTGTTTAGCGGAGTATTGGGGCCAAACGACGACTGTAGCACTTCCAAATAAGGAGAGTTCCAAAAAGCCTGAGGCGTGTACTCGCCATGTTTTTTGGTTGTATTGGGTAGAATGTTTTCATTGGTAGGGCTGTGCTATGTCAGAGGGCATTCACCAACTGAGGGCCAGGATCAAGCATTCCTACGGCCCCCAAGATAACATAAGTGGAGAGTCGCTTGCATTGATGCAAGCGAACAACCCAATTCTGCCAATCGGGTGGAGCGGAAAGACGTTTAACCACAAGCCGACCTTGAGTTTAAGCAAATGCTTGCAGAGAGCCTGCATTCGCAGCTGAATGAGGAGTACTTGGACAAAGAGAGCCAGATGGGTTATGACCGATAACACCACCCTAAAACTGGACATTTAGGAATTGCAGTGCCTTGCAACTGAACTTACTATCATGCGCTTTGCAGTAGGAGGGACAGACGCTGACTAATTGTATAGAACACTATTTTCTAGGTACAATCAAACATTTACTCAATGCTTACTCCAGTGCCTAAAAGCTCTAACGTATCTAACAAGCAATTCGGTCCTTAAATGTTTGAGTTGATTTAAACAAAACGTCAACAAAAATGGGAAATTCCTTTATGTTCCTTATCAAGGTCACAATAATTGGCACTTATTGTAGCTGTTGCTTAGGAAGTCCAGACATTTGCTAACACCAGCAATGTTCTTAATAGTTGCATTTTTAGTCTGTGCTTTACAAGATTTGCTAGACTGTCAAGTTCTGCAAAAGGGGGATTCATGTTTCATGCCAAAAAGGAGGCAGCCTGTGTTTTTGGCATGGTTGTTTAGCAGGCATGTTAAGCATCTACTGAAATGCGATGGTAAACACGGCAAATCAAGCCGACCGTGTATTATTTACCCGACAGCTTCAGAGCAGCTGTGGCGAAGGGAATTGGAATGCAATTTTGCTGCACTACCACCTTCTTATTTGTCGCTATCATTGGTCAAAACCCAATTTTAAAGACAAGGGGAGTGCTGCCATTGGAAAAATGAATACTTTTCGTGAATGTCGATTCCTTTTCAGTGCTAAGTACATTGCAACAAAATGTGGATGTTATTCCAAAAGCTCTGTTTTGTTTTAATACAACTTCAACAACATTATCAAGTTGAACACCACCTATATTAAATAAGTGGAGAGAAATAGTACGCAATGTCAATTATGTGAAAACCGATATTTGTCGCCTGATGAGTAATTAGCAACAAGTTCGATCCAAAATATTATTGTTTTATACCTTCATTATCCTATTAAGGCCAAATTAGCCATAACTATCTAGACTACACTTAGCATGAAGAAATGAGATGCGCCTGTCACAAAATTTGAGTTCCAAAACCGGCAAATTAAGCCTCTTTCACAAATGCTTTGTGACAAAATGTCAGCCTTACATACCTTAAATTAAATTTTGATTTTTTTGCATCTGCAAAGCCTAAAATTGACAGGTTAAGTTTGTCTGTTCCAGTGACACTCGCACAGCATCAGAATATTCGTCCTCTCTACTGCTGTGCTTTCTGTAAAATTGCCTCAAACTTAGTTTTTAGTAAAAGTATAGTTACTACTACCCATTATTCTAATCCTTTTTCGCATTTATAGACATAATTAAATGAATTCAATGACTTTCAAAGCAACTGTAAAGTGATCCGTTTAACAAGACTCCTTTTTAAAGGTCAGGGTCTTCGAATTTCTCACGCGGATCAAGGCAAGCATATGAGAAGCACAAGACAGTTTCTCACTCGTAGAATTGAGTGTATGAGGAAGAGTTTGTTTGCCTAAAAATAAATAAGAAAACTTTTGAATCGAAAACTGTGTCAGATAAGCCAAATTGTACTAATAATGTAACTTATGAATTCGTCGGTCGATGTCATAACATTCAAAAGGTGACGCTCAACCCCAGTGATGAGCAAAACTGGCCATTTTATTCAATAAATCAGTCTTTGAACGAATTGTAGCAGCCCAGTAGGTTAACGGCGTGCAAATCGTAGCTCGCTTTACCACCATGTCTGCTCTATTTAGTCGCTAAGGTGGTGCATTAGTACAGCAAAGTGAACGGAGCTCTATTGTGATGTTTGCAACGCAGCAGTCTTGGTGCAGCAATATTTTTTGTGGACATTCAGTTAGAGCCGCAATTCATTTGGAGGGGGTACATAAATAAATTGTGGCGTAAATCAAAGTTGGCACGCATAATATACAGTTGAGTGGACATCCTGTAAAATTATCGTTAAACAAGGACAGCGCGCCCCAGCACATTTTCGCAGACTTGATAAGCGTGTCAAATGATGTAATCTTAACGAAACCGTCAGTATCTTGCAGCATCGCACTACTGTTTGTTAACTTTATAGACTGTCCATGCATTTATACAAGGGAATTGTTTTGCTGCAGCCCACCTTATATTTTGTTATTGGCATATTTCTCACAAAGTCCTTCAAAACCTATCATTCATCATGCCCTGTTGGCAAATGCCGTGGAAAAAAATAGAAGAATTCGCAATTTTCTGTTACTTAGGAGCATAGAAGTCCTTGAGAACTGCTTTCATTACCACTATGTTGAGAGGCAAATTCCATATCCTAAGACTTAATTTTTGCTAGATTTTGTTTCGACCCACCAAGACAAATTGAGCACTCTTGAGGCATTTTACACACAGCGCTGCTAAAATAGCAGGCTAAAGAAGTACGTGAGTGAACGTCTAATGTAGAATGAGTAAAATCAACGCATTTGTTGTGCACACTCCTGTGAAGAGCTTTTTTAAATGATCGAGTCATCAAAAGCATCCGAAATGGATAAAGTGAGTTAGCTGATCATATGTCTTCTGGGACGGCCACCAAGTCCACCTTAAAATTTTAGAGCTGTATGTTTAAACTAGGCGCCATTATATCACCGTAGCACACACTTATTAAGCTATGGTACCTTCAATTTTAGGCATTTTAATCAGAATAGTTGACGGTGGCGGCCGTAAGCTGATGCGTGCGGTACCGAGACGTGGTGAGTAAAGCAGCATGTGAACGAATCTAAGAAAACTGCGATCCAGATACCTATATCCCCTCATGCCCACTGGATATTATAAACAGAGCACGATGGTGCGTTGGTGGGATGCCTTATAGCTGCACTGCGGTAAATAGGCTAAATAGGCAGAGTTTTCAAAGGCGATCGCTGAAATCAGTGCCTTAGTGACGAACACTAGCGTGGCTGCTATTAAGTGATTTTCAATCCACACCGATCATTTAGTTTCGCAGTCCAATGAACAGCTAGACATCTCAAGGAATGCTGGATTTTGGTTGCCAGGCCAATACACAACTTGTGGCAAAATCGGTTGGGAGTGCTGAATCCAACATGGACTTTTATCCATTGACGAATGACTGCAGTGTTGAATGGTAAGCTTACTTCAAGCTAGATGAAGATGATTAGTATTCTAGTAGTGATGACCAAGTTGATTTTAACAGGAAGCTTTGGTCAAGCTGAAAAATTCTTTCAATACTTAGGATTTTCGAGCCAGATATCGACTGCACCCTGTGGCACGTACTTGGTAGTTGGGGAAAGGTGACTAAAATTACAAATGTGAAGTAAAAGCAGATTATGAGTACCGAAATAGTATTTGTCGCATAAGAATAATTGTAAAAATATAAATTGCTGCTAAATAGCTACTTCCTTGGGTGACCGTAGCATGTCTGTTCTTATCGCAAAATGAACTAAACCCATTGAAATTATTATCTTAGTAGCAGAAGAACATGGCTGCTGCCTGAAAGTTTGGTGAAGTCAGTGTTTAGGGATAAGAAAAAGAGTAGCAGGTGTGATCTTTGGAACTAGCAATACAATGCAATACGATGCCATTATGCGAATGATTTTCACCTACCAAAGAACGCGTTTGAATGAATTAGGGATAACGACCGCTTACTTAACGCCATCAAACGTCGTATGAAGATATTCAGGCTAAGGAGTAGTTACTCTAGCTCCACGAATTGCAACAAAATTTTTAAATATATATTTTGAAAGAAAAGGATTCAATCTTGTTGAATTGCTGTAAAAGCAGACATTTATGCCAAAATGGAAGCTCTCCTTGCAGAAAAGAAAGCCAATGAGTGGCGCCTATGCCACAAATTTTGCTGCCGAAAAATTAAGTGTAGCCAAATCATTATAAAAACGAGTAATTTATTTAGCCCATAATCGGCGAAATAAATACTTGTGTGTCATCTTTCTTCATCGAATGCATTCAATGCCTTTGAGTCCCACACCATTTTGAAATTACACAATGCAGATAAACAAACGTTTGCAAGAGCTAACCAGCATTGCGTGATACATTGCTAACACTGCGTGGACCAAAGTGTTCTGGAGATTTTTATATTAGACGTCGTCTGTTCTTTAAGTAAATCACGTAGCAGTACATCAGAATGTCAAGGAACGGTGCTAGTACGAATGTTGAGTAAGTTCATGCGAGGGAAAGGATTCGATTAAGAATTCTTATTTGTCATTCGTGTCCAGATAAGCACTTTTATATCTTTGAAGGACACGTCACATCACCTCGAGTATCAGAGATTACGATACATCCAAGTTTATCAGCGAAATAATGAGAAGAGATTGCTTGATATGCAACCAACTTAGCGGTGGCGCAGTTTATCTACTCAAATTTAACCAGCGAAGCACAGGATTAGGTCATCGACAGACTCATTGAGAAGACACCTACTGTCACTCAAAAATTTAGGATCTTTGTGGTCTTGATAATTAGACTAGAAGAAATGAAAAGAAAACGAAGGTCATTATAGAAGTGTAGACACTATTTTGAAAGGGGATAAAAAGATATACAGCAATCAAACGTTGTGAAGACAAGGCTCGTGTCCACGAATGGACTAGAGTAATGTAGTAATGCTCATCTGCATGTCTATGACGCGAACAAATTCATCTGTAGTAATTCTGTCCGACCCACGCCAAGCTGCCATCAAGGTCCTGCAACGGTGAAAAGATATCACGGAAGTTGCGGCTGTCGAATGGCACAGACTTGAATGCTGCCAAACAAAAATTTGCGATCTCGAGGCCATATATTGTAATTCTCAACCAAACCGTCCCATACATATTGGATTAGCTGGTCTCACGTTGGTTATTCGGAAAGTCCTGTGACTGGGAGTGATTATGCTGTTAATGAGGCATATGCATCGGAGGTGTTGGCAGGAGGTGTCAAAGAGGAACTTCAGAATGACCCTGACCCATGCATCAACTCCCATCGCTGATGAGCTTCTCCGAAACCTCTCGCTTTTTTCACATTTCAGACCAATATCGGGAGAACATGGAAACTGACATGGACATGCACATCGTAAATCGAAAAGATCCAGCGCAATATACTTCACAGAAAACCCACTTTGACTTGCGCTTTGCACGCCAGTCACATCGCTCGTGCTCAACACATACCTTCTTGATGTTTCGGTCCGCAACTCTTCTTCTGCTTCAACTTTTCCTTCATTTCTTTCTTTCATGCTGCACTAAACGCCAGTGCATCCTAATTCCCTTCCACCTTCTCTCACCTGTCCATGCCAGAGTTCCGCCAAGTATTTCATTTTCTAAGTCTACCTACGCGTCGGATAAAATCATTAGTTCCAGCCAGGCTAGCTCATTGCTTGATGCGCGGAGGGATTATATTTATTTAGCAATACGGCTTTTGCGTTGTGCTTATCAACTACTCCTGCGTTATTTACAACAAGTGATCTACACATTTCAAAAAGCGCAACGTCAGCTTGTTCTTTTAAATATTTCCTTTCAAGGCCCTCTGGTTTGCAGATTCCGCACTTGTAACCTCGATGCAATGGTGACTACGATCGTAAATAAAAGCCGTTGCTATGTGTACTTCGCATGAACCCACGTTTCATAAGTCACTACTGTGAGATGAAAATGAGACGTTTACAGGAGGGAAGTGAAAAAAGGATAGAACAAGGGTACCGTAGAAAGCTCTTGCACAGTTCCATGGCACAGCGTTTCCTATTTTTCTCTCATTCTTCTAGATGCTCCAAAGTTTCTTCGTTTATCTATTTTACTAGCTTTCTGTTCGATCGAAGTGCGTAGAAATTGTCATTGTGTAAGGAATGCAAGTTTCTCTCAAGCAGCGCTCTTGAAGACGCTTCCCATAGTTTGCCTTGACAAGGTAAGTACAGCAAGGGACCAGTTGTGACAATGCTGAAAAAAGTAGGTAAAGATGAAACAGGTATTAAGGAGGGAGTAGTGGCATAACTTGCCTCCAATTTCTACGATGTGCATCTCCATTGGACTTTTGACTTCTTTTAAACGACTAAGTTGGAGGTTGGGGGTTGCAGTGTGGTTGGGAGGGAGGCGGTGGAGGCGTAGGATGAGAAGTGGACCAAAGATGAGTGAATGAGCCGAGGCACTGGTGAAGAACTGGATGGTGTTAACGACGATAACGTGGGAAGCAAGATGTATGGTAGAAGGTGGTGCAACGCGTATACGAGTATGTGCAGTGGTTAGTCGTGTGATTAGTCTCTTCTGACTGGATCAATGACACGTACCGCGTGACGGCTTCTTGGAAGCAGACATCACTTTCCTTTGTACTTCTTCACTCTGACTGAATTTCGTGCTTTATAATGCATGCATGAGGAAGTCTACTAATGCTAATGCGCTTTAACGTAAGTTCACATTTCTGTAGAGATTGGCATTCTTCAAGTCCTTTTTCATGCCGCCCTTTGAGCTAGAGGTATTTAAAGCATTTTGAAGTTCTTCTGTTCCGCGAGGTGCCTGCTCGTTCAGTTCTTGGAGGACTGTTTGCATTGTCGAACCTGGAACCGCTAGATGCTCAGGAGACATGGTATCTTCTTGGTACCATAAAATCTCATCCTTCAGGGAGGATTTCATCATTATTGCCGTATCCGCCTGCCTGTCTTTTTGGATGAGCTCTATAGCCTATAGAGGTTACCAGAAAACCTTCTTTTACCGGTTCCGTTCGGAAGCGGTTTTCTGCAAGTTTCTCTAATAATGTTTGATAGGCTTACTCAAAAATTTTAAACTTACCACGCTGTTATTTGCTGCATCTGAGAGAGATCTGCAGCATAGAGCGTTTGCGTTGCTGTACGTACTTCCTCTTCTGTATTGAACTGCAAACTCATAGTGCTGCAGTCCCTTGTACCAGTGAACGACCGAAGGGTCGATTTCCCTTATATTTCCTAAGTCAGTGGTATTGAAACGAAATTAAAGTGGGCAATAATTTTTCTGGCTTTTCTTTAAATCGACTAGATATTATTGCTTATTAGGTTCTGCAACCTGCTAATTTAACATACAAGAAGGGTTCTAAAATTTATTTAGAGTACTTTAAGTGATTTAGCTTGCCCAATGGTATTTATCTCGTTTGAACAACTAAGTGGCAGACCACAGGCTTTAAATTGAATGCCAAAAGCAAACAAAACCAGTGTGCAAAATGTAAAAACAGTGATTTAAGTGTAAACGCGTTCGATTTAGCAGATTCTAATAGCCAATCATCCTCCAAATTAATCTGGAAAGACATTGTATTTGGATTACAGTTGGAGCCCGCTAAGTAGCTTTATGTCTTATGCCAGATATATGAGTTTTAAATGCTTTTGGTTATTTGCAGGTTGCAAAGACACGGAATTAGTTCCAACTTAAGAAGCTTAATCCCTGCTGAAAATTTTAGTTTTAAGTTTGAGTAAACATGTGGGTCAAAGGTGGGCGGTATTCACTTCGGTTCACTATGCAATTCATTTCGATTGCTTATTGCTAAGCACCTACAGCGCATCATGAAATAGTATGAGATGTGGACTAAAACAAATCACCTGAAACTGTATTTTTAAGGGCACGTTTTTGTTTATTACTCAATGTAGTGATTGGGGGTATTAGAAATCCGCTTGAGTTTTCACACGTTAAGTATAGTTGTCCTTAGTAAGTGGTGGAAGCTTGGTTAAAAAATAAAGTTAATTGATGAAGACTAGCAATTCCCATACTTTGTTGTTTTCTAGCACTTTACAGAGAGAATGTTTAGTGAATCCAAGGCCAACAATTATTGTCACTAAAGATTTAAAGTAGTTATCAAGTTTCTACATAGCACAAGGTTGGAATTGATCCAAAGATGTCTAAAGAGACGTAAGCATTGATACTAACAAGAGGAAACCTCGTGCAAACTAAACTAAGCAAGCGTAATTTTTTTTTGATTCCGCATTGAGGCTGACTTGATGCCATTTCTACTCCGCAGCTAAATAGCTACGATTCCATTGTGAATTTTGACGTGTCGGTTAGGGCAGCCTACAATCCCTTTATTATTCTCTGTTGCCTCTGTCCTTACTGATCGGTGAATACGTTAATGGAGAGCACCGGATAATGTTTGAAAGAAAGGAAAGAGTAGAATGAGTGGATATAATTTGACGAGGATGAAAATAGAGCATTGAGTGAACCAGACAGCGCTTTTTTTATAGTTTTAATGACAAGTATTTCTGTTATCCTTTTAGGGCGAATGAAGCACTTAGAGTACAACAGAGGATTGGCTTAGACTACTCAATCAAACTGACCTACTCACACTGTTAGTTCTCAATCATCTACTCACAAAAGAATGTGCTATCAACCCGAAAGTAAAGCACGTTGTCATTACAAAAATAAGCACTGCCTACAGCTCAAAGAAGGCTGCAATATAATCGACCGCTTGCGACATTGCATTTGTTGTACTTGACTTCTAGCAGGAAACATTATGCCTTCTCCATTGGTGCTTGTGGTGTGGCAATATGGCAATCACAAGCTGATGTCCTTGCTGATGCTGGTAAAGTAGTTGCAAAAGAAGCGAATAGCACAAGGAGTTGTTGAGACAAAAGGGTTTGAGTTTGGATACGGAAGTGGCTTATTTAATGGAATGATGCTTATGGGTTAATGGATTTACCGATGAATAGAAGCCTCCGAACTCTTTACGTGCCAGTAAAAGCTGCTTTTCCGCTGCGACTTTCTTTTGGTTCAACAAGGTGTGGTGATTATTGCTAGCAATGCAACTCGAGTAGAACGGTGACAAAACAGTGGCTCAATTCGACATATTTCTCATAAATGAGCACCGGCGAATGTAAATCAAATAAATATTGGCCTTTGCTGCCTTTGCTAATCAACTGTTTTGTGGATTATGAGGTCAATAGACTGAATTATAGCGCCTATTTTAAAATCAGTCAAATAAAATATTTTGATGCAATTATCAACGGCTTTACTTCCCTGCTTTGTGGTCTTAATGTAAACTGCAGATCCTCTTGTAGAAAAAGGCCTGCCTAAATGCCCAAGTAGTTGTTATTCAGTACTTACAGTGGATGGAGAACAAACAATTATCAGCACACGGTCTCTATTCCGACAAAATCGCATTCTTGACGCTTTCGTCTAGTCCAGTCACCTCGCCATTTATCTACTATGATCTCAAACCATACTTGCCTCATTTCGTTTGATTAATAATTTGTGATACGCACTTAAAAATGGTGCACCATTTACTTGCTTTACCTTCAACTCATATGTTTGCATGATGTTACATGTTTAAACCTACAATTGTAAAGGTTACGCTTTAACTTGTGCTATTTATAACTCACAAAGTGCACCAAAATTTACACTATTGCAAAAGATGTAAAACTCCTCTCGACAGTTGTGTTGATTGCGGTTAACCTCCTGGAGGTCATCATTTCTCTTACATTCCTCCAAAATCGGCGTCCACGCTACTATTATTAGAGAAGTCGGCGCCTTTCTACCACTATTGGGCTGATGTCCATCTGACTAATCTCATCACAAATACACATTGACTACTTGAGCTGAAGTCGACCATCGGCCAAATACTATAACTTTACCAGCAAGTTAAGCGGCCTGATAGCAACTAGGCAACCATGCAATCCAAGAGCATGTGTACCGAGGTGCACTATTCACTTCCCCCTATTTGAGCTGTGAGACGTTTGCGTCCTTGTCTGGTCTTCCCGGATCTTTGCCTGTGCCACCGGAATCTCGTGCGCTTTTACTCTCAAACACTGAAAGGCTACCCTAATAGCATGAAATGGTATGTAAAAACCTGGCATCTTTAACCACCCCGTGATTGACATTAAAAATACCCATTTTCGTCACCCACTTTCCTCACCTTTCGGTTAAAAGGAAAGTTGCTCTTCGCAAAGTTGAAAGAACGCAGCGCACTGATGTCTTAAGACGTGAAAGAAACCATAATATGCTTTTGATAGCATCATCACGCTTCGCTAATGATCGAATGGGACGACCATCTTTTTCAAGTGTTCTTTTATCCAAACGAAATGTTGGCAAACTGCCACCACGTAGCAATATTAACTGGGCTGGTAGTAGTACAATACGTGTTGTGCACTAACTTTTACAAAAGACCTCCGACGACTTGGCATTTAGCCGCTGTCGTTCACAGCATATAGAAGAAGTACCTTAGAGTCGGCAGAGTGAGTGGAGAATTACCACGCTACCAGCAAAGAGGAAACAGAACAAACTCAACACGGTGTACACTAATGCAACTTATTTGTGTTGCTCGATTTGTCAAGTAAGCACAAAGTATTCTGTAGCTAAACAAGAGACGATTTCGCGTTATCTATTGCAAAATCTGGGTACATGTGATCCGAATCGGTTTATTTGAGTGTTAGTGCTTTCCAAAAACAAGTTGCTTAAGGTGAGATTATCGATGAAAAGAAAGGAATGCGCTCCTCTCCAAGCTAGGACTGTACTTGCTTTATTTTTAAAGTAAATAAGTTTATTCTCTCTTTTTACCGCGCGTAGGCTACTCTTACTCTCAATAACAAGCATTCTGGCCATCAAAACAGAGTAGCCTAAACACCTCGTCTCTTCATATCCATTTATTGAGAGTGCAGCTAATCAAGCTCCTCTAACCGGCACCGTTCACCGATAGCAAAGTGACAGGTCGCAGTGAAAAAGCCAGGGGAGTAATCTCAGCCAACCACCTTATGTATATAGGCAGAGTTGTGACACTAGCATAGTCGAGCATCTCAAAGTCAATTCGTGAGTAGACACCAGTAGTTGAGTAATCATCCAATCCACTAGAAACACAATTGCGAAACCCACTCAGTGAGTATCATACTAGGCAGAAAATTTCGGTTGGTGAGATGCACATTTATGCAAACTCACTTCGCCGCATACGCAATGGAATAGTGGTCAATGAGCAATTTTCTGTCGTTGGAGCCACACTAAATTTTGTCAAGGCTGAAAAATTCTTGCGCTATCAACGGTATTTGCCGATGTTAGAACTATAAATATACATCAAGGTCGGGTGAATAGGAAAGGCGTAATAAAATTTTTAGCTTTCATTAAAGCAAAGATAACAGATAAGGAGCAAATGTCTACCTAGCAGAACGTTGGCCTTTTAGCTAAATCATACTGATAGGATCAATGAAGCAGCTGCCATAGATTATCGACAAGCAGTCGTCACCTTTTATTTAGTAAGTGGATCTGGGCAACAGTGAATAGAAAAGGCACATTTATTTCGAAGCTGAGACAACGATGCCAAAAGAGAATTCAGGGCATAACAACAAAAACCAGCAAAAGGAAAATAGAGCTAGTGCATTATCACACCTTGGCTGCAGTTAAGACCAAAATCCGTGCATACGATAAAGCGAGTGACGCTTGATGAAAAGACTGAAAGTAGAGATAATGCAAATTTACACATTCTTTCAACCGTCAAAGTTACTCCCTTAAGTGGAAAGGAGAAGCACCCTCCCTATTATTGGCCTTCTACTTTCGCGACGAAGTTAGAGGCCACCATAGAGAATGACTGTGCCACTGCAAAGGTGCAAACAATCAGATGGCTTATGTTCATCTTCGCTGTACTGCTGTATGAGAGGAATGAGTGAGGGATGCTGACCATTTAAGAGTTAGGGGATGGAACTAGGGAGAAAATGGAATTCGTTTTCACTTAACTTGGTGGAGACGTCGCTTGTCCAAATGTAACCTTGATGCATTGAGACGCAAGGTTAGTTGTGATTATAATAATTTGTGTCTTAAAGGCTTTATTGACTAGGCGGGTGAGTATAGCGCTCTCTAATATCAAAAATTAAACATGACTTCCGCAAGCGAAAGGCTCATTCTTCACGAGGGCATGATGGTTACCCAAAAGCATCCCAAACTGTAAAGAACGGAACTTGCTTCCATGGCGTAAAAGTCTGCTGTGCAAACAACCGATGTATTAATTGCAACAGATTACATGTCTGAACCAACCTCTGGCCACTGGAAAGCAGGGTTCGCCTGGCAAATTGCATATTCTTTACAGTCAGAGTGGGGATGTAAGTATAAAAATGGAAAGTCGCGATTAGTCAAGGGTTCGAAATCTGCATGGAACATGCTGTGCTCGTCCATCCTACATCATAATGCTGGACGGGTATGACGAGTGCAGAGCAGGAACACTTTAGCAAATATAAGCAATAAGCATTAATATTAAATCACTTTGAATAGCAGCTCCCCACCTTTTATCCATCCTTATGCTTTTGGGACTAGAAAAGGCGTATTGGCACTCGATTGTTAAGAAGTAATGGAATTTTGGTTCCGGCATACTAACAGTCTTCTAAAATACCGAACGTATCAAATGTCTTCCTTGGCTACAAAATTTTGTCCTCTAAAGGCAAAACTAAATTTTTGCTTACACTTGAGTCGGAACACAGCACGAAGTAGCAAGCATTTGAAGTGAGGTAGATTTCAATCACATGCCTCCATTGCCCA
>JADWOT020000005.1:4660810-4842914 GCA_036345935.2 Taenia hydatigena
GTACTTCAGACACTTCCACCCTCTACATCCTCCCACCGGATATAGCTGTTTTGGAAGCAATGAAATGATGATCTTATTTATCTCAGCCCCATTACATTATTTATAGTAATTGTTTCAAAGTAGTAATATGACCAGTGCATAAAATGTTCGACAGCACCTCATTTTATAGCGGTTAATGATTATACTTCCTGCATACACTACTTAAATCAAAGGGATTAGTATTCGTAGTAAACTCTAAATTCACCACTCTAGAGTAAGCTTATTTTGCATCCATTTATTGGGGCACGTACTTTCGATTGCCTCATCACATAAGCCTTTTTCGCTTGAGCTTCAACACTTGCGTTATATCTTTGTAATTCGGCGAGAAGGTCGAGTTCTTCAACATTAAATGCTATTTAGCATCGCTATAAGTAAAGTGCTTGTTTAAGATTCAAATCTACACCGATCCATGTTTGCGTGAGATCGGTTGTGCGGTAGAACATGTAATATGCTGTGGCTATCGTTCCCACCAAGTGGGTGTTTAACAGTTTTTATCACAGCTACACCTGGTCGCTTCTATAATAACGTTGTCTATGCAAAGTTTAGAGGACTTGGATTCGACTTTGCAATGCACTCGCTTATTATTGGGGTCAGTAAGACAGCGGTCATGCTTTTCAAACAAGTTAAAGGTAGCGTTTCGTTAGGTGGTTAGCTCACACAAAAAGGAGGCAAGGACGCAAACGGAGAGTCCTGAGCCCACCAATAATAGGAATCATGGCAATAAATTTGACATTTGCCCAGCCGGACTACAGCTGAGGTCCAAAATTGCATATCTAGTAGAAGGAATGCAGATTGAACCCGAGCAAAAGGACAGCGCGGGCACTTATAAAGGCTGTAAATGGAATGAATGTAACAGTGCACGTTTTTCCAACGTAAGAACTACTGCTCTATTTAGAAAGTAGAGCCATCCATCATATTTTTGGCACCTAATTTTCATGACCTTATCGAAGGCATTCATCGACTGTACTATGTGCTGTTTGCGAGGAGTAATTAGAAAGACTGAGTACTTGAATGTAAAGACTTAAGGAAAGATGAAAGAGGGAGCTTTACCTACTGCCAAGTTGGCGTTTTTCCTATCAACACCTATCCATTAGGGTTGCCATTAGAGACATCACTCTATAAATGCTGCTTAGATGCACCATAATACAAGGCGAATCAAGACTATAATACTTTCCGTCTTTAAGGTTTGTCGATTAAGTGGGTGAGTTTGACACCCTCTGAAGGTGTAAAACAAACTTTATCTCTGTGGAAACAAGCCACATTTCTCACGGACGCATCTCATTTATCCAAAAGTGTCCCCGAAAATTGAAGCACGAAACTTACTTCTGCGGTGTTGAATTCTTTCGCAAAGGCAACTAATGTGATCGTTGAAGTAGATTGCATGCTTAAATCTGCCTCTGGTTACTAGGACGCGTGACTTGTCAGACAAAGTGGATATTTTTGGCAGTCAGAGTGCGAGGTGTGAATGTAGAAATAGATAGCCAAAATATTTTAAAGAGTCCGAAATATGCACCCCGTCTCGTTGTTCCCGTTCTTGACAAGACGTAACGCTGGGCAGAAACAATGAGTGTGGAGCCAGTAGGGTGATCAAAAATACTTTTATTGATTATAAATTGTGGATAATTGAAAAGCTGGCTCATAACATATTATTTCTTCCTTGTGCCGTCCTTCACTAAAAAAACTAATAAAGTGTGTGCAAGCGTACTAAAAAGCATTCTTCTAAGATGCCTGCATTTCTAGTCCTTTACAGGAAAAAACGAAATTTTTAGTGGCTCTTCAATCAAGGCACTTTTTAGCACACTGGCCAGTAAGCAAACTTTAAAGTCACCAAAAAAGCTGAAAAACTTTCAAGAAACAGTCTATTATACTTGACTAATTTAACCTCGAATGAGTGATAACTGCAGGAATCAAAATTTGAAGGGGTGCAAGGAATTTTAAGCTGGCTGATAGGTGATCAACGAGGATATACGAGGTTGTCACGCGACAGATCGTTCAGCTGCAGAGATCAGTGTCATCACCGTGCTCTGAAAATATCCAATTTCTGAATTTCACTGTCTTACATTAAAGATAATGAAAATTGGTTCCATTTTTTGTTTGCTTGCTTAATGTCCTACTTAGAGCTCCTACGCTGCATCAACACACCTGCACTTTAGTGTGGGGTAGACAAAGTGGCAAGACAGTTGGTAAGATTAAATTATTTCTACTGCATGGCGAGTAGAGGTGTAAAAAATGCCGCCAAAGCTAGTAGATGCGAATGGCAGCAGTGTGCGTTTTGAAGATAAAACAGTCTGGCTGTCTATTTTCTGTATTTTTTAGGCCTTATCGGTAGAAAGTAAAATCTCACTGTTTTAATCAACTCAAATTCCATGCATTACAACCCACTACCAGCGTATGGAAGAGTTATTAAATTTATCAGGACTATCTAGACTTTTTTTCTTCTCAAACAACGTGTTGGGCACTAATTTGTGATTCGGTATTTGCATTGCTTTAACCATGGTAATGCGGGTAATTCAAACAGCTTTTGCAGCTACAGCGGGATACTAATACAATTGTCATTAATCATTCCCACCTATCCTACTTTGCCGACGGGATGTAGACAAACTCTATGCAACACCCACTTACCTAAATGTTCTCAAGCCCCGTAGTTAAATAATCCACAATCAAAATGCATTTTCATCCACAGATCTGTCCATCTGTCACAAGCCTTATCATTGAAGTGCGAATGAATGGATTATTGCAAAGCTCTGTTATGTGGGAGCTAGTATTTGACTGCTTCAGTGAGGCCAGTCACGCTAGGCAACGGAAACGATTGGCGGATTATCCTCACCTCCTGCAAATTACTCACCACCCGTCAGGCAGCACAGTTACTTGAAACGGCTTTTACCTCTGTCTAACGGAGTCGGACAATGAAAAAAAACGGTACGTGTAGAAAAATTCATTAGTGCGCAAGGATCATGCAAGCATAGGTCCTTAAAGCGCTAACCATCAGTCCCTCTGTTAGTCACTATGTTTGCCGTATTTCCTAATCAAAAATGGCGCACGATCCGAACTATCGATGTAACAGATTTTAACCATTAACGACAGACGGATTTGCTGGTTTGCTTCTTTAAATATGATTTCCTGAATGCACTTGAACTTTATCGTGAAGACAACAATACGTGTAGAATTGTTATTGGCAAATGGGGATTGTTAAGACCCGTCGTGCCTGCTAACCGCGAGGATCAGGCACAATAGAGGGGTTCAGTGCTGAGGCTTCACCATAGCCCCAGTTACACACTTGCATTCATACCTACACGTGATGGCTTACTGTGGTTGTTAAAATTTGCGCCAAGAGCAGGACCGCATGTCACATCCATGACTCTACTCGCGGCCACTGAGTCTAACCCGAAGCTGCGTTCTTCCAAATTGTGTAATTGCATAACATTAGCACTTCTGATGCATACCAAATGTTGAATGGAATTTGATAGAAAAGTAGAGGCAACAAGGACGGTGAGAACAATGTAGTGCATCGTTGATCAACCTAGCAGTTTGCCGGATGCACTTGTTAAATCCGTTCTTGTTTGGGGCACCATGCACTTGTGCCAATTCTGTAGAGGAACTGAAATAGATCGCAAACTATTTCGTGTTGCCGCGGTTAAACGCTCCTCTTTAAATGAATGTTAGAGGTCCACATTCCAATCTTGTTTCCAACACCCTCATTAACTAATCCTGCCTCTGTAATCGGCTGAAAAGTTCATCTATTGTGCACAACGGCCAGACTTTAAGTTGAAACATAGTATCAGCCTTCGCGATGTCCTTCTTATTTGGCAAAATTATTGTTGAGTGTGGGTATTGTACCTATTCAGTGACAAAAGTATGGCATTATTGGATATGTAACCTTCAGAATAGTCAAAGCTTTGTGACACCATTACTCATGGCATGAGCCCATCTTTGAGCCATAGTAAGTGAAGAGAATATGGCAAGAACGAAATCATTACAAAAATGTATTTGTCAATTACCTTCCGATCACCAATGACAATGGTGTAGCGCCTGTAACTTGCAAACTTATAAAGGAAAACTAGTTGATACTATTGCCAACTTGCATTGGCATACGCGAAAGCTCAAGCAAGGAATACGGCCATGCACGTCGATACATTCGCAAAGATTGAAGAAGTTGAGGCATACTTGTTAGTTGTAACAACGCTTTCTTCCATCTTTCTGTAAGTAAGCATGTCGTCTTTTGATGCGAACTTGTACAGTATGGTCATGCTAGCCGTCGAATCTGCAGGCTGGTTATAAATACACCTAGTGTGACTTGATTTTATTCACTCACAACCACCGGCTAGCTCCACTAAACTCTCAAACAACTGCAGTCCAAGGAAACCTTTACTACTATGGTATAGGACGAGATTTCGCGTGTCATGCGTTCCTTTCAATGACCCGCTTTTTGTAATCAAGTTGCTAAAGTCGAGGCATGCCATGATCAGACTGAGTGGATGATTAGTGCAATTTTACCGTCCCACCACTTTTGGGGGGCATATTTGGCCCTTCACACGAAAACGCCCAGGTCCATCCTAACAACCAAATACAAACAAAATTAAATACATGTGATTCTTGCAACTTTCAGCTTGTGTGTTATCACATGTTAGAAATGAGGCAAAACTGAGCCCCTACCCTGATTGCATCGTGAACGGGCAAGTCACGGCAGATTTTTACCATACTGCATCCTTTCCAAAGTCAATGCTAAAGCTTGTGACACATTGACCGAAACAGACGTAAATGCCTTCCACTTTGCTATACTTATCTACGAGGCTTGGTAACACTAACTCAATTTCTTTTGCACAAAATTTCGCTGCATTCTTTTTTGTCAAACTCTGAATTTGTATAAGTTGGGAGCCTAAACGAAAGGACAAAGCCTTTTGTGACTAGTGCTAATCAATCAGTGAACTTTATTTTACGAAAAGTAAAGTCGATGAAGCTCCTTCATACCATTTCGTGCTTTGACTTGGTGATTAATTCGAATGGTAGTCCAAATAACTAGTAGGTTTCAACAATTTTCCAGACGGACAAATTCTAGGAACAAGTGTATGCTTTTTATGTTATTTTTGCCCTAAAAATCATTTGGTACACGCTTGCCTGTGTTGGCAATTCTCTCATGTCCAATAGCATATTATAAACTTTGACTTATAAAATAAAAATTCACCTCCTATAGTGGCTTAACTTGATTTCATTTGGATTCACTTAAGAACGACCATATGCATCTAAGACTAATCATGTTTGCCGAGCTATTTTGAAAATATATATACAAAGCCTTACTTGTTCTGACGAGGTTTAATCGCGACCTATAGACTACCATCAGCTCAAAACGAAATGATTTTGTTCATGCTGCCCATGATTTTAAACGTCTAGATCCACATCCCTGTTTCATCCACAGTATTTTTGCTTAAGTACACTTCGTGTAACGCGAAAGCACCCTAAGTGTAAGATGTTCCTAAAATGCACACTGATTGAGAAGACTTAATGCCAGACTTAAAAGCACTACACTCTATAATATCACAAGGTATTAATAAGGAGTCAAAGAAAGTTGCTGCTTTATTAATGAAAATAGGGAAGCGGGTATGCAAACATCTGGCTGTAATATGGCCTCTTTTTACCGTTACTTAGCCGGCCACTCGGGTATTGCAGGCTTGGCCTTACGCATGTCAACTCCATCGGAGAATAGGGTGGTTACGCTAAAACTAGGCTTCATTTTATGATAATAGCATTCTATCATAGGAAAGAAAGTCTGTCAGTAATATTTTGGAACTTATCTCAATTGTTGGAGTGAAACGTTTTGACGACTTACACATAGGAAGAATTTAAGCTATGCTATGGAGGGAGACAGGCTCGCGAAACAGCAAATTAGCAAAAATAGACTCGATGACGCTGCTTATAGCTCTTTTGCAGTGGAAATCTGGGGTATAGAGATTGAGTGCATACATTGATCCAATGATCTGTGTAGATTACTGCAGGGTAAAGATGACTAAATAAGACCTTGAATACCAGTGAAATTGTACCGCTTTAATACGGATATAATGTGCTTATAAAATTGCTGAGGATATCCTATTTAGTGTGTTAAAGATAACTGAGCACTGGTACCTTGTCCATGGTTTATCAATGTGCCACTGCAGCAAGAATTGGCTATAGCTAAAAGGAGCACGTGTCTAAACTAAATAAAAGGAGCACACACGACAGCACCGGCTTAAAAATGCACTCGTCAACAAAGCGAAATTGCATAATCACACTTAAATTAGCTTAGTGAGACAAAATTTTGCTTAAATAGCCTCTTTTGTAGTCTTAGGGTAAGAGCTGCTATGACAGTAGCTGGAATTAGTGAATTTGAGGGGAGTTGGACTAAAATTGTTTTAAAGATTAGCAAACTACCGACCGAATTACGGTCTGATGGCGATTGGGATAAGTTGATTGAGACCTAATGAAACAGTGCTCCCTCCTCAGTTCGTTTCACTGCGGATTCAATCATGCGTTCAAGCCGCATACCATGAGGTGAATTGTGTGATAGCGGCACGACCTATGGTATGGATATATTGACCATCGTTGGCATGCACTAATGTACATCTGTGCCCTTAGTTATAGTCTGACTTTAGGCACGATATCTTTTGCGTTAATAAAATAAGCGTAACGCACATGATCAGTCGGTAGTGGAAATACTGTTAAGAATAGTATTTGGTTGGCTAATTAATGGTGAGTTGGCCTTAATCTTATTCCACCATTTTAAGGCTTTGGGAAAAGAGGTTTCTCACTACGTAATTTTATTCGCACCTGGGAGAATGTGTAAACTCGTTAAATTCCCTAGATATAACTCTTTAAGCGGACGCAAAAGGTGGGGATCATGCCCCCTGCTTGATCTCAGACGCGACCCACGTGCTGACTGACATTTATGGCACTCTCTCAGCTGTTCTGCTTTCATTTGCCTTACTACCAATATTACTCTCCGCGACTGGTAGTTGAAGACTTAAGGGCATCAACAATAAGTTTGACAAGACTTGTTGTTGTGCTCGTGCTTTGCACGGCAAACTGATTTTGTGAGTACAAGGGGGGTCGCCTTCAAGGGTGATCCGAAGTCTTCAGACTAATCCCATTGGCTAACTTCGGTGGATAGTGACGGTGAAGATAATGACGCATCATGGCGCCAAAATAAACAGGTAGTTCGCGGGGCTGTAGAAGTGTTTCCTTTTGAATGACAGAGGAATCGATTAATGAAGTCAAGGAGCAGGAGGAAGGAATCGTGGTGCGATCTGATGTAAGAATCTGCTCAATTTACCCATGTTCGCTTTGCGATGCCGACGATGGATTAATTTAATCTATTGCAGAAGTGGAAGAATTCAAAGCTGCGGTAGACAATGATGATGACGAGTTTAACGTAGGCAAATCAAGGAGGAGTAGGGTGTCTAGGAATGCAATCATGCTTAGCATCCTCCTTAGTCGTAGAGCTGGACGACTACGGAAAAACTTGTGCAGCGGGCAACGGTTTCAGTAATACTGCTATGGAAGATTCTAAGGGAAGTGGGAGAAATATTAATAATGCCGCTGGAAAACAGTTGACACGTAGTGGCGCAAGGATTTTAAAAATCCATTCTTGAACATCATGGTAGTGACATATATTTTGGTAAAGCACGTATGGGAATGCGATTTGCCGAGTTTCATGATTGGTAAGTCTGAGAAGGCGAATAGTAAATCAATGCCAGTTCTTTTATTTGGGATAGTCAAATCTCATTGGTCTAAACTCTTATGACCAACTGGTCGCTAAAGGGGAGTGGTTCGGATTTGCTAAGCCCTAGAGGCAGTGAGCTTCGATGAGAAAACACTGTTATGTTTTCGTTTGATGCGATTGACTAGACATTCCCAGTGCGCTTGCATTTTCTGGAATGCCATTCGCCTCGGATTCTACAAAATTCTCATATCCATCACTCTCAAAAATATGCAGTAGCGATAGCAGGGGCGGGCTACCTCTACTGAAGTCACCAAAGTCGACATCTAATAACCCTTAACTACTATGGTTTGAGTTATCATACCGATATACCAGTAATTTTTGGGTTTCACCTCCACTGATTGCCTATGAGTAGGAGGAGATACTTGCTGTGATGTTCCTCGCTCGCCTCTATATCTGCCTCGGTGATTAGTATTAAATAGGAGAATGTATCAAAATTTGTCACCATGTAAGCAATTTGTCGAAAAGTTTTGAGTTATTACTTTTTGGATGCGTGTAGAATACTAGAGCTTTTATTGACAAATAGACTTGGAAACACCTAGGATATTAATGTTCAACAAAGATACAAAAGAAGCGCTCATTCTCTTATTCGTTTCTCTGAATTAACGATACGATTTTAGTCAGAATCGGCTGACTTTATTGTACATTACTGATTCTAGGATGAATGCAATCCTTAAAAAATAATAGTAATCCGAGGTGCTGAACGGTCTTAGCAGAGCTGGATCTGCATGGATGGCTTCGACCGTTGTGCATTTCTTTGGTATGTCCACTGTCCACACTCTGACTGCCTATTGGCTAACAGGAGAATCACTGAACCCTCTCTGTGGGATAAATGTCTAAAAGCGATCAATGCGAAAGTGAAGCACCTGATCGGTCAAGCTGATGCGTCTACATAGCTTTTGGCAACGCCCCATGATCTACATCATGGACAAATCAGCTGTTTCTATACATCATCGTGCCCAATAAAGAGTTAAAACAGATAAGTCTACGATTGCACTTGCCTTTCTCTGCAGATTTGCGCAGTAAATTAGAATATAAATAACCTGGTAGTGGTGCGAGTGCTCGAAGGCAAATACGTTTTCATTAAACGATAAAATAAAAGAGGATCACTAGCATTGGTCACAAAATCAACAAATAAGTTGAGATTGTACAAGTTGGAAATTAAAACAGTCACAGTAATTGGCATTAATGGGGGAAAATTTATATGGACTCTAACTATCGGTAGATTCTTTAACTAAACATCGCATGAGCCAATGGTTTGAGTGGTTAAGAACAATCGCATAATCATAGTATTTTGATAATATTTGGCCTCGAGGTCCTCGTCAATGTCTGCTTCACTTCCTAACAAATCTATAAGAGCTCATTACACACTGACCCCTTTTCGAAGACTGGATGTATCAGATAGCGCATGATGCTGTTTTTTCAAGAAAATTAAGTCAACTGAAAACTGGTTCTTCATTTTGAGCACCTTGCAGTGACTTGTTGGACTCAGTTACTGACTGATTCAATACGCGTACATGGATGAGGTTTTGCTTCACCCTACGGGTAAATGCAAACTCTTACAATCGTTGGTTTTGCCGGTGATTGCACGACTGTTGGTTCGCTTCATCCGCTTAACTACATAAGCGTGCGACTTTGGGGTGCATGCTCTTCGAAATGCGCGGTGGGTGGAAGTTGGCGAAATAGGGACCACCCAATTGTCTTTAGGGCTTTGTCTTATCTGGACCGCTCGTGCATTTTGGCGACACCTGTTTGCATGGCTCTCTCGGTTCTTAATTAGTAATAACGCGATCCAGTACTCCATTACTAGAGTTAAGCATTTTTGGTACATTAATATGGACCAGTATATAAGAGCAGGGGCCGCAAGGCAAACAACCTGCAGTTCTGCTCAGAAACATAAGGTTTTTTGAATGCAGAACATCAACATTCAAGTGCCAGATAATGACAGGTGAATATGCTAAACACCTTTCAATTGGCTTAGTTAAATGTAACACATTTGGGTGATGATGAGCCAACAGAAATGTGGAATCCAGCTGAGTTCAGTTTATGAGACAGACAAACTCAAATCACACCCTTGGGGTTCAACCCGACAAGCCCATGCTCATTAATGTGGATCATGAACACCAACTGACGACCAGGCATTCGTTAAACGAATGAGGTCAAGGTTTTAGCAGCGATCAATACCATATCAATTCACCAGTTAAAATAAAACAAGTCATAGCTGTTTCGTTGTTTATTTGACAACTTTTCTGCTATGCAGTAGTTGCAGATTGTTCCACGCCTTCACTTTTGATGATCAGACTGGTGCATTTGGGTCACAACAACAAATGGCTTCCCAACCGGTTCAAGTAGATAAATATCCAACAGAAAACTACCAATAGATTAGAGACTACGTTTATTCGACTTCCACTCCAGTCTCCCTCATATTGCCTTATATTGCTAATGCTACTGCACCGGCCACAACTCATTCCACACATAGAGTAGATGAGTCTCATCTTATCCGCTTCTGTTTGAATGCAGAAGGCAATCAACCAGCCCCATGTGTGCAGGTACTTGAGCGCTTGCGATTCTTTCAGCAATATCTCCTCCCATGCAGATCATACATCGGCAAGCTGATACAAGAAGTATGCATCGATTATCTCAAACCTTTTAAGCGATTGCGTTATTGAGTCAGTTGACGAGATGGCAGACTGGGTTCGCTTCGAATTTTCCTAGAGCACACAGCTTGCATTTAAGGACGTGAATGGCATCTGTTTAAACAACGAAGTTGGATTGCGACCGGCAGGAACCAATGGTTAAGTCATGAACCCGTATCCCCCTCTTTATTTCTTTCGCTACTCATTTTACAAATATACGTTTCCATTTCCACTTCACTCAAGCACCGATCAGAGTATCGGAAGAAGGAAGGGAAGGTGATGTCGTTCCATGCATTTTACGCTCTTTTTTCTTTCCGCGGTTACACATTGAGTCACTTCTTGTAGATTTGTAGTCCGCGATGAGTGGTTTCCTCATCTCATGTTTACCAAAATATATGGGGGAACTGAAATCAACCACCACACTTAGGGAGTTTAGAGGAGTGACCAACGCAGACGTGAATCCTGTCAAAGTAAAATCCAAGGTTACAGACAGTTATGACTGATTTTTCCATGTGCGACTGCCTTGGAGTTTATTCGTTACTTAAGTGGTGCTTTGGATCGATGAAGCTGTCTAAAATGCAGGCAGCATAAGTTAGATGTTGATTTCGCAACCAGACGAGTGCTCCTTTTGTCCAACCGCCCACCAGCCATGTGGCTAAAATCGAGGACCGATGCATGTCTCAGCCTAATCGCGGGATTATGGAATAAAATCGGTCTAGAGATAATTGTATCCCCGCTTTTAATTGCAACAGTTCTTGTGGAAATATAGCTGTGGATGTAAACTGCCAAATAGAAGGCGCAACCGCAGCTAAAAAAGGAATCAGGGGACTGGTTTTAAAAACGATACACAATAAGCATAGTAATGGCTAATAATTACGATTCTGAAGGGACGCCTCAACATCCAATCACTAGTAGGGCGTTTCAGTTCTGTGTTCAATCACCTCGTTTTAATTCTACCTAATGGCTGTCCATTAGGCACTAATTAGGCTGTCACAGCTAACGAATCCAGGAAAATCAGCAATAGACGAATTTGATACAAATGAGTTTGCTTGCATTTGTTGCGTGATTAGCATAACAGAAACTAACGCTGGGGGCCAAGGATTTTTTTCATTGGAAAGCGTCAACCGGTCAGGTTTACTTGAATTACAAAAGGTATTCGGGGTGCTACCTTTGTTTTAGAGTAGAAAATTCGTAAGATTATTCAGAAATTTGCGTCGGCGTAAAAGCAAATTTATTGCGACATAATCCCTAACTTGCTAGTCTATCAGATTCTCACAGCAAGTTTAGTCTACCAGCAGTATGTAAAATTTTTGCATTGGTTCTAACAGAGTCGCTCATTTCTTTACCACAGCAAAATTAGCTGCAAGCTTAAAATATCGCCTTAGGTAGGTTAACCGAGGTACGCATATTTAAACACGTGAGAAGTCATTAATTTTCAAATGAGTCACTCCGGCAGGTGTGTACCACTAACGAAGTGGTGTGCATAAGCAGGGAATAGGATACATATGGCTCCTGCTGACTTTCTTACGCATGCTAGAAAAATGCATTCCAGTGACCCTATAATTGAGCGAATTCAAAGCATAGCAACAGCGCATCTTAGTAACACGGTAGTCCCATCTATATTTGAAAGGGTCGCAAGACTATATTTAAAAAATCGACAATTCAATTGCCGGATGAAGAGCACTTACTCGTACCCACGTTTTCTTGAATTCGTGGTAAAACACAAAAGCCAATATCGGCTGATTCCGTTGTAAAATCCATGCATAGAGGAGAATGAACTGTACTGATTTTCGATCCGTGCATGCCATTATTTTTAACTCAAGCCTATAAAGGCCTGGCTCTACATGCATGGCCTCGGCTTTTATGCATTCCTTTGGTATGTGTACTGCACATACTCTGAGTTCTTATTGGATAATAAGCAAACCACTGGATCCCCTTTGACAGATAATTGGTCCGAGGTGATTAACGCGCAAACGAGACACCTGATTGGATAAGCCGATGGGTTTTGACAACATTTGGGCTAGCGTTTTGTGCCGTACGCCATGAGAGAACAAGCTAACCCCTTGTATAATTGTGCCAAATTTATTGTTTGAACTGATGGTCATTTGCTTGTGCTTGCAATAAGTTGAAAAATCTGTAGATATTCTTGCCTTTCTTCTGTAATTTCCCCAATAAATGGGGGTTTAAGCATCCTTGCTATGGTACTTCAACACGGGAAGGCAAGTTACGTTCGCTAAAACTCTTCTATACCGTCTAAGCTTAATAACGCCTCCCAGCAATATCATCAAAGCGACATTTGATGCGTCATTTTAATTGTAAGCGTCAAGCGAGTGTATACATATTTGAGGGTAATCTGAGAATAAGTAGAACAGAAAAAGACTGTTAAAACACGTTTGTATGGGCTGCAATTTGGTTCTCAGTAATAAAATCCGTGCATCCGCAGTTTCTTTGATTTGTGTGATTTTCGGTGAAATTCGGGTGGATTTGGAATGGTAAGTAGACCCTAGTATCCAAATGGATGTGCGAGAAGAATCAGGCGTCATGATGGTAACTCTTAGTGGTCAATACCGCATTCTTGCGCGGTAATCTTTGTGCATTTTGCGCGAACAATGCGCGTGAAGTACAAATTCTGTGTTCTTGGTTAGTTTGGGGGTTCATGCGCGAATTTTATAATCTTTTCGCAAGAATTTCCCTAGTTATTTTAAAAGGACAAAGTGCCTACATGAGGGTTGTGAAACCAAACGAAAATATTACGATTGTCAAAAAGTAAAGACGACGACCATTAATTCTGTGCTGCATTCTGCATTTATTCGCCCGTCTCACCGTTTAAAGCAAGCCAAGAATTCTTAAACCACACAAAGAAATAACTTTTCGGAATTTGCGTGTTCAACTTGGGAATTCGGTACAATTTTAAAATTGAAGCGATTGTGTCAAATTGAGCCGAGATAGAGGAACGGTCAGTAGGAACCTCATGATGACATCTCGTAGGTAAGTAGCTTTGACAATCCATCTAGTCGATCGGTATAAAGCCTTGATGCACGTTGCTAAAATATCAATGCGGCATAGTAGACTCTTTGCCTCAAGATGCCGATTTTGAGAGGAAACAAGCGTCTGTCTGTATCTAAAGAAAATTGAGGCACAAGTTTGCCATCTGTTTAAAGGACCTCTTGGCCATTAATTCACTGTGCGCAGCATAATTGAAAGTCACAAATGAGTTCCTGATCGGCAATGAATACGAATGAAGTTGATTATACTTGTCACTTATATTAATGGATCAAATTCAATTCTACATTAATTGACGCATATGAGGTATGAAAAGCTTATTCGGACTCACTTTATTAGTGGAGTCATTCACGAACCTGTACAAAGTGATATTTTAAGTACTAACTGACACTTACCTACACATCTTATCAAAGTCCTCATTGCGAAGTTTATATACTTTGGGACACTTTGCCTCAAGATTTTTATCTAAATAATGTATAAGCGCTCATTAAGGGGCGAGACACTCTCGTTAAAAGATGAATCAGACAGCGCATTATGCCGCTTTACCAAGGGGTAATAAAATTACAGACACTGGATTCTTCAGTTGGCGTAATTCACATCCATTCAAGATATACATTGGACTGATTCAACGGGCATATTTTCATGAGATTTCGCTACTTTCTGTCAGTGAACGCTGCCGCTTTTTATTGTTATTTTTGCCGGTTATTGCAAGATTATTTATTCGACTCGTGCGTTTAGCTACACAGAACTTCTAGTCATGACGTGATGAATACAGTAGTATTTGTAGCATTAGGGGCTTGGGCAAACAACGCGTGAATACGATCCATGTATAAGGCCAAACAGTGCTGAATTGGAATCACTACTGCACAACAATCTTTCTATTGATAAAAAGAATCTGGCAGAATAAGCGTTTTCCTTGCACTCGATTATGGCCCTTCAATAAAATTGTAGGATGCCGTCTGGTGTTAAGCGACGCATCATGCGGAGGTGTTTAGTAAAGTAAAAAAAACCGTGATTTGATCTAAACAGAAACGAGTCAACAAGGGCAATAAACGCAAATGTCTTCATGTTCTGAGTGAAAACCAATGTGTCACATTGCTTACCCTGTTACGGTGAGATGCTTGGCTTTAAGATTTCTCTTCGAAATGTGGCTGGTGCAAAGGAGTTGTTCTACCCATTCATTTTAACTGCGGGGACACATCATTCTGCCCATGGCCTTCGAGGAAATAAAATGATTTCTCTGCTTAGTTTTACCAATGAGTGTTATTGCCCGGGTGCCAAAATTTGCCAAGCATTCTAATTTTTTCCCAATGAACATCCGCAACACGGACTTTAGTTCCTGAGAATCTGCAACGAAGCTTAAACTAAAACACAATTCTTCGATAAGGGGATAAAATGGAAGCTTTTGAGCAGACGAAATTAATGGCTTCATAAAACAAATACGTCTAGAGCCTAATGCTAAGTCAATATTTCTACTATTGCCTGCAATACACAAGCGTCAAAAGAAGTCACAGTCTATCCTGACAGCTTCTTTGTCTTTCTTTTTTATTCTGGGCTTCAGTGGTGACTCACAATTACTTCCAGGGCATTTATGCAGCAACGTTGAGAGTGAGCAATACCCCAAGTATATGCTCAGCGCAGCTTATCAATGCTTCCTAGGACATATAAGGGAGGCACCGAGTAAAGATAGATAAGGATTGCATTACATTGCTTTTCATTTAAGAAAATCTGAATTATATGAGCTGAATTCGAAGGGACACCACTTCAACGTCACTGTGTCCTGGTTGTGTGCTCATGTATGCAGCTCTCCATTCAACCATGCCTTATGACGCGATAGGAAGGAAATTGAACCAGTAAGCCACGCTCTCAAGTTAATTTGATTTCCTAAATTAGTCGTTCGAGGTAAGGGGCTTGTACAGGTGTTTGTACAACAATCACACCTAACAAGCGTCAGTCACGTTATGCAACGTTGAAATGTGAATGCATGGTGACTTTCCCGGGGGGAAAAGTGTGACAATTGGCTGCAAAGGTGAAGCGTTTTTCAACCAAACAGACCCCTTTTGGGTGTGATTCGTCTTGCGCCATAACGAAAGCTTTATTATTTGTTCTGACAATTAGGTTTAAATGCGTCATTTTATTGATTGCTGTTCGCTTGAATTTCTCAATAGTTAATGTCGGCATTTGTAGAATTTCAACTGAAGGCTTATCTAATGCTAACACGGCTTAGCCTTACTTCATATAAATGGAATGTGAAATCAAGTGTTAAATAGTTTGCTCGAGAATCACCTGAAATGCAGAACGAGCGCAAAATATCAAAGAGCAGATAATAGCACTATGCAGCGTGCGCATATGACAGAAGAGGCATAAAATATCTTGCAGTCAGAGCTTAAAAATGGACAGAGATGCAGACACGCATACACACGTGCGAGTTTATCAGGATGAGTTATATCGTTTTCCCAAAAGTAAGTCGGATTATGCTGCATTTAGTCCGGAAAGTAGTAGCCACATTAGGTAGTTTATGACTCCACTCCTCTCTCTCTCTTGACGTCCAGCTATTCTGATTTTAAGTAGTTTCCTTTTTCTGCCTAAGCTCAGCTTGACAGACTACGGTTAGATCTGCAATATGATTTGTAAACAAAGCGCATTGCGGCGAGTTTAAGTCCGAAGTCTATGAGCATCCTCGCGATCTCTCGAATACAGACCAGCGTTCTACCTGCGCTTAATCGGAGACGATATCGTTATTCTCTGTCCTGCCTCTTCTCGTGTTATTTTTCAGGTCGACTTTGCACCACCGTGATTTACATCCCATCATCTAAATGTTCTTTTAAATTCCTTACATTTACGAAATGTAGAAAGTTGATTTTGCATATGGTTTATAATTTTAAAGACAATATCCAGAGCGAATACAATCTGTGCTTCAAGCGGTACACATGACTTGCGTGTGTCCCACTGCAGATAACATACTGACTATACCGTAGCCTTGAATATATCTCTACCGAAGCCGGGCGATGGAGTCCTTTTACTGTTTAAAGACTCAACCAACAATCTTTAAAGTATTTGTATTACGAAAAGTTTTGTCCGTTGCATCTGTCCATAAGCATCTGAGACAGACCTAGTTTCTATTTATGTGCAATGAAAGCAATAAAACCGCATTTGGTGGCAACTTATTTAGCTATCCCTTCAAATTAGCATTAGTTGCTGAGCATCGAATAGTCGATGTCAAACGCAGTTTGTGTCTAACTTAAATTGACGATTGCCTAGATTGTCTCAATGAGGCCATTTTGTATTTTGCCAGCCTAGCATAAGCAGCTGGATGTGATAACAAGGGGGTAATTGGATATATTCGTAAAATGGACAGCTTGCAATAAACATCCATAATAATTGTCTCCTAGACCTATTAAAACTGCGACTACACACTTGGACTCAACTGTGTATGTTACGAAGCATGATCACGAGATTCGATGCACCGATTTGGCATCAGCACCCAGTAACCACTACAGTCACGATTGTTTGACAGGACCTAATTTCAACCAAACCATATCATTGCCAGTTATTGCCACGGAGCGCTGAGATGAGTCCTTGGCTAAAGCCTTAAAGCTATCGACAAAATGTAAAAATCTTTAGACGAGTAGCCACCACCTATGGTTTCAGGGCAAATACTTTGTAGTCAGCGAAAAGCACTTGATTCTCATTGATGGAGCAATGGTAGGGTTTTACCTGGGGGCAAGATGGGTCGCATTGAATAGGAGTCTACTTTATTATATAGCGTCAAGCCTTTTTGTTGGCTGTCACACTGATCTCCTGATCAGAACAGTCAGCACACCTTTTGCATTGAACGTTAGACCACGTCATTAACGTAAACCCTCTGACATGTTGCAGATGTTCGTCTCTTTACCTTGATTGACTAGTTAGGGAACTTAAATCACTTAAAAGACTTGCCTCACCGATCCAGATTTTCTTTGAGACGCTGAAAATCAGGCTTGCATTGCAGAGCAGCATATATGGCCATTGAAAACAAAAAGCGAAGCAACGCGATGCGTATGTTGTTGGCTTTGGCAGGATTTTCTTGCATATCCAAAGAAGCGTAGGCAGCTGCTTTTGGGTATGTTCCTGAGAGTGTTACCCACTCAATATTTATGCATAAATGTTTTAGAATAAAATGCGAATTTTCGTAAAAGTCCGGAATAACGAAGAAAAAAGAGTGGGCAGTCGATGTGGAATGTTCCTGCTCTCTGAAGCTTGTGCATTGCTCTCCGCCGGAATAATAACGCAGACACCACTGCACATAAGCTTGCCATTTGGTTCCAAAAGGCAGCTGTTATACCGATCCATCAGTTTTTGCTTGTGCGGAACACTTTATTTTGCCGTTCTTATAAAATTCGTGTTTTCGTTCAAGCACCATCACATCTGTTTAAAATGGGGCATTGGAACATTGTAGATTTTGGCTAATAGTATTTGTTTACTAAAAAGCACTAAGGAAACCCTACATTTTCTTTGGAAGGCGTGAAGGTCAATCCAAAGCAGCAAATGAAAATTAAAACCACAAAGACTAATTTATCTCCGTAGTTAAATGCACAAGAAAAACAACCACAATTTTCTCACACTGACTACGTCTCAAAGAAAGGCGTAAAGGCAAAGATCTCACTGCGATAGGATAAAAGTGACATATAGGTTTTCCTTCCGTACATCAGATTATTTAATTTTTATTGTCAGTGATGACTCTTGTCTGCTTGGATGGAGTCACATTTTTCGTCGCATTGTCAAATACACTAGGACACTGCGTTGTTCAGCTGTGGACGGCATCCCAGAACAATCGCATTCAAAAGGCTGGTCGCAAACGGGAAATCACTTGCAATCAGTCGAATTCTTTCGACTAATACAGACTTTAAGTTAGTAAAGTAGGAGTAGAGGAATCGAATTGTGTAGCATTTATGGAGTCGTGATTGGAGGGTCTGTGCAGTTGACTGTACAACTTTGATAAAGAGATGTATAATTACCAACGGCAGCCTATACCGCGAAAGAATTGCAAAATCCAATCAAATCATGGGCAGTAAATTGGTCAGTAACCAGGTTTTGAAAATTTTATTAACTGGCAACACATTGTGCACCTTCAAGGTAGATAATTTGTGCACAACGAAGAATCGATTCCATAAGGTCTTATTGCTCTTAAGTAAAACAGTACAATTAGCTACTCTATTCGTTTAGTCATAAGAGAAATCAATTCGTAATGTGCACTTATGGATTTGCCAAATAACAAGGTAGACAATGGCTAAGAAGTCGAGGCGAATATCTCCAAGTTTTGCAACCATACAACCAGACCGCGGAAAAGTCAGCCAAATAATTGTCCGTCATCAATTAAAGCACGGCTTATGCGACAAGTAGTGAATAACTTCACCAATATGTTGAGTAAAAGTACCGTTCCCATACTTCATTAGCTTCGTTTACCAACTGATCAACGATGCCTTATTTTTGTCCATGCAGCATAGGTAGCAAACAGTACTATTTCCACTCAATTTCACTGCCGATCGATAACCTATTCGTGCCCCTCAAGAACTTTGTCTACCGGGAATTAGTACCCGAAAGCTTCTTCGCTGATAACAATCTTGCACTTTATACCTTCGTAAGTCACGCATATGAGCCTTTTGTCGTAAAATCAATACTTGAACGCACTCGGATTAAAGTGGCAAAACGTTGATTGTGCCCTTTGATTCCATCTTGTTATCATATCAAAACGCATAAACTGGTACTACGTATCGGATACCTGATATGTTAAAACAGCCTGTCTAGGACACATCAGCACACAGTTCTTGCCGACCGATATTGACTCGGATATGGCACCTTTGCGGTCATTAAGAAGCTATGCCGGGTACTCCAAGCTAGACATAAAGATGTCCCAATGTTAAGTGTTTTAATAACAGACGTGATCTAGGTCCTTGCCAAGCGTTAAGGGTGCAAGTGCGGTAGACCATCCTTTAAACATTAAACAGCGAACCCTACTCCTCAAAATTCCTATTTGATCGCTCTTATTCCAAGGAACTTGCCGACACATGCTAAGAGAGCATGAATTTTTAGCACGGGCTTTCCGGCGAATTGTATGTTAAACCTGCAAGAGTTTGTTCACGCAAAATGCATAAGAACTTTTCACCAAAGACACTGCTTTGGCCGCCAACGTCTGCTTCCTTCCATACCTTTCTCATGCGTGGATTAACTTCTCTTCCGTGCTCAATTAGGTTTTGCCAATTTCATGGGCGCTTGTACTGTACTACTAGACAAGAGAATTGTAACTCCTACAAGCGACTAAACTGCATCGACGAATACTACTTATTCTCAAACCACCTTCACCAAGGTGTGAACCGCCTGGGCCTAACACCAAGCAGGGCGTCGTTTGAGGGTACTACTAGTGCAACCGATTACCAGAGGGCTTTGAGGATCGCAAAATGCGTCTTAGTGCCGCTAAATAAAGGGAAGTTTACTCATTCACATTAGACGAAATCGTGATTTGCATGCAATAATGTTTGCAAACCTGCTAATTTATGGCAAGCATAAGCAAAGGCCTATTTGTTTTAATAGCAAGTAGGGCACGGTCGTAAAGGAGATTAACTTGTAAGGCGTAAGGCGCGAAGCGACTGCCTGAACATTGGAAAAACTCGTCGGTATGTGCGATCAGATGCCTCATTCTTGCATCGACCAAATCCAATCAATCTATTTGCCAACAAGCAGAGTATGGGCAGAGGACCCCATAAAAGCAGCCATAAAAGCTGCTGTTGGGTTGTGCATCATCCTTACATATGAATTCCAAAGCAGAATCAGTCGTTTTCGTCCGCAACATTGTACCACAAAATTTGAAGAAAAGGGGTTTAAGTGAGTGCCTCTCATTTATTACGTCCTTGTGCAGCATTAGTATCCTAGGTGTTTTTAATCTTATTTGCCATTTAAATCACCAGATTTGTAAAGGTGTCCAACGAATTGTCTCTTAAGGACACTTTTTGCGATTTAATCACGACAGTAATATCTAAGGGCTTGCAAATGTAGGTGGCGGAACTGTGTCACCAAATCAAAGTCTCTAACTTCGATTTGCAGTGGACTTGCAGTGTTATCCACTCAACTGCAGCTGTTTAGCTGGAATTCGTTAGGAAGCCAAGAAGGGTCGAATGTTTCCTGCCCTCTGTTTACTCTTGCCAATTTGTAGGTAGCGCACACTTGCTGTATTGGCTTGTTTGAAAACTGGTAAATTACTGTCATTTAGTTGCGCGCTCCTTGATTAGCCCGCTTAAGACAAATTTACAAATCATCTTGGCTAACTTTCGCTTGGCAAAAACATGGAAATTTTGCCAGCATCAAGGCAAAAATATCATTTACTGCTGACAAATTATACTCGTGAGGATTCGATGGGCCACAAAGCTAAGAAAAATATATATTACAGTACATTTCCCTCTTATGATGACATCGTTTTTTGAACTGTCTTACATTTAGTTTGCTTTAAAACAAAGATGGTGACATGAACAGCTTCCCTGACTCAAGACAACCAAACCCCTCCATCATTTCAAAGGGAAATAAATACTGTTGAGTAGAGGCGTCAATTCAGTTGCATGTGTTCCTTTCAAGAAGCGCTCCAGTAGTTGCATATGGGAGCACATTATCCTATCTCCATTCTAAGTAAACATCGGTGTTAGCTATGCCGAGTCATAGACAATGTCACGACTGCATAGCAGAGCAGTCATAATAAAGAGAACTGAGAGCTCGGGTTCCCATGGGCTTGAAAAGTTGTTTAAATTAGGTTTATCGTGCAAAATGCATTGTCAAATATCTTTACTAACTTTGTTGTCCATCAAATCTAGCAGGTAATATCTTAACTGATACTGGCAAAATTCACCTATCAACGTCGTCATACCAAAGTCAGATGCAGCCTCCAAAAATTTGCCTTTAATGGTTGAACAGAGGAGCGCATACTTGAACAGCTATAACGCCGTTTTTTGAGTTACTCAAAGTGATGTGTATTACTAACGAGTTGGTGGGGGTAAGAGATATGGAACACATTCGGTTCTCGCTGGCTTCCTAATGAATACCAGCGAAAAGTATATAAGCAAATTTCATACACAAAACATCAGACTTGAGTACATTTTCCTCTTCATGCAGAACAACCCATTTCAAGTTGTGAGTACGCTATGCCTAACGGCACGCAAGCAATTTTTTCTGCAATTCTCATATTTATTACTATCTTTTGACTAAAATTGCGGAGAGTACTGGAACATAATTTGTTTAATACAATTAGATGCCTAGGGAGCTAATCGGAAATTGAGTCCTAAACCCCTTAGACAATAATGTACCACAGGAACACAATAAATAAAGTGCACTCACTTAAACCCCTATCCCTGAAAATTTGCAGTGAAACACTATTAGTAGAATTTTTTGATTCGGCTGCAGAATCCATACTTGAAGGCGAGGCAGAGGACTGATTTTGGTGAATATAATGTTTTTCGTTATAAGAGGGGTTGTGGTGCAAACAATAATCTGACGCGACATCACGTCCTAGATTGAAGCCTATACGTAATCGGAGCTGATACTGCATGGATGGTTTTGTATTTTATGGGTTCCTCCGGTGTGTCTAATGAATGATTACTGCACCCTCTCTATTATATAAGTAGATGGAAGTGACCAATGTGGGAATGAGACATCTGATTTGACAAACTGATGTGTCTGCACAACTTTTAGGCTGGCGCTTAGCGGTATAAGCCATGGGCGAACAGGTCAACTCCCTGTATAATTGTGCCCCATTTAGTGATAAGGCAGATTAATTTTGATTAAGTTTGCCGTAAATTAATTTCATAAGTCTCATTGCTGTTTTTCCGCGATTTTACCCAATAAATGAGAATTTGGATAGCCTTTTTATGGTACATCAGCACACGCATGCAGAAATGGTACAGTGTAAACAAACCGCGCGGCAGAATGGAGGCGATCGACTCACAAGATAGATTTGCGCCTAAAAAAACCTGGGTTTGATTATTTTATTTTGCTTGTTTTATATAACTACCATATTATAAACAGGTGAAACGTAAGGATAATTGGAGATGATTGCATCGATGGCATAAGACATGCTTAGAAGGGAAGAAATTTACCTATTTGCAGTTTCTGTGATAATTATGATTAACAAGCCCAGGCAGCTGGAAATATTGAGTTCCACCACATGTGGTAAAATGTTATAAAGAGGAAAGCACCTATAATCGGTTGCTAGAAGATTAAATGAATCGCCTGATAATCTACCCAGTCAACCTCCCGTCTGTGAGGATGCTTTATTGTAGGCTGAACACAATTCGTCCAACCAGCTTTGGGTCATTAAGTTGCCGGCTGTGAGCATCCGTATTTAACGAAATATGAGCCATGAGCTTGCACCTAGCTGGAATATCAAAGTTTGCCTGCGATGGGTCAGTCTGCTATCGCATTCGTAAGAGCATTTTGCAAACGAGGAGACCTTTTACATAGGTGTCAATTTTCGATCCATCGCCGTGGAGAAACTAGGTCTAGGACTTTGCCTCCTACCAGTTGTATTGCCATTTGGAAGTCCGTTCGCCTCCTTTAAGTGCTCTAAGTGCGATGCTTGTAGCAGTAAAAGTGTTGATATCGAAGTCATTTTATCCATTTTCATGTGGAGAGTGGACAGATTGGGTTGGGCTATGCATGTTGGTAATGACCCCAAATTAGAATTAGTATGAACCGCTTCGCACTTAGAAGCTCGCTTCTTTCTCCGTTAAGATGTTGTCCGGTTCTTTGAAATTTTGACTTCACTGCCCATGAGGACAAACTTGCGAACGTACTCCCTTATAAACAGTGCCATATTTTTGCGTCGACCACTTCCACCCGATCTCTAACGGTGAGAGCTCAGTGGTTCATCCACTAGCCAATAATTGATCAGAGTATGAATAGTAGACACGCCAGGGAAATTTAATAGCCAAAGCCATCCATGCAGCATGGGCAACGATTAAATTTGATTTTGAACTTTGACGTGAGGCTGCCTCGTCCTAGCTACTTTACTACATTCCTTCTTTTACTAAGAGTGCACTATGCATCAAACCCAGTTTCTTGCCTCTTCTTTGCGCTTGAATTCCGCGGCAGACTCAGCCAGTTCTGGCATTACCCTTGTACGGAGAAATCAGGCATACTGAGGATCAAGTAGGTGTCTTTGTCAAATATAGCGCCATATGAGTTTTAGGCCTAAATCATTCATTAAATCATCACCTTTCCAAATGTGTCCAAAGCATTGCACATTTTACTGGCACTTTTCGCAATTTAGCCAAAAGGCAGTAGTTACCACGTATTTTTAGACAAATTATTTTTATAGTAACAGACTCAGCAGTCTCATGCAAATGTAGATGATATTATTGTGTCGCCGTATCCGTAAGGAATAAACAATGATGCATAGTGTTCCTTTGTATTGAATTTGCTATGCTGTCCACCAAACTCGTTGTCATTTTGCCGGTATTTGCAATGGAGCCAGTAAGGATCAAATGCGGTCTTATTTTCTCTTTATGCTTACCAATGTGTTGGTAGCACACACGTATTGAAGTAACGCATTCGAGACTTAATAACATTTTAGCTGTCTAAATATGTGCTTCTCGACTAACTCAAATGAGGACAATTTTAAAGATTGCAAATAGTTTTGGTTTTAAGAAAACCATGGGCAATTCCGTCAGCATCAATTTTGGGTGTGTACCTGCTGCTGACAGATTTGATTTGCTGTAAAAATTTGATCATCAGCAAAGTTAAGAAGAATATTTCACGATACATTTCTTTCTTATATTATTTTAATTCTTAAGTTATTTCACTATTACTTCACTTTAAACTACAGGTGACGTCACGGATAATTTTTCCAATTCAAGAGAAACTGACTAGTTGAATACTTTTAATAGGGATTTCTCAGTGGCTGTAAGTACCTAGAATTGTGCTGCAACGTAGTCATGACATTGTTTATGAAATAGCATAGTTAGCAACGATGATCGTTTTGAATAGTGACCAGATAATTTGCTTCATAATGCGGCTGCTGATCCACTTTCTGGGACAGACTTAAAACAGCTGTAGTGTTGCCTTCACTCAATGGCTGCAACACATCTTGGAAGTAGAAATATGGCATAGCCTGCTGCACTCTGTCACCAAATTTTGGACCCTATAACGCTAACAAGCTTATTGGTGATTCATCTACGGCCGCTTATGCTCCTATCATTAATGAGACTCCTCTTCAAATGTTGGACAATGTCCAGGGCAAATTTTAGAAGTTCTGCGCGTGTCTTCGCCTCCACACGTACATACATGTTCCTACCTGTTTTCATGGGACATCAATTAAGGTGACTCCCTAAAAGAGTAAGAATTAAAATGGACAATAACACGCACACACACGAATTTGGACAGACAGACGCGGATAAATAGCGGAAACGGAGCTTGTGGTCTAGAGCGGAAAGCGCATGCTCCTGCTCATTATTGCGAAGCAACAGATGCAGAGGTTCTTCTCAGAGAAAAAAATAATTCGTCAGCGTGATAGGCAGGTAGGACTTCGGGCTGCCTACAAATTACGAAGAAGTAGGAGCGACGAGTTCGCTTTCGAAGAGGTAGGCAGAAGAGGAGGAGCAAAGGATGGAATTGAGGTGAAGCGGTGTAAGACAAAATAAGGCAGCAGAATAAGAATTAGATTTGAAGAATTCACGGTAACTTAGGCTGAGCTATACTGAAATTAAATTTGGTTCTAGTCAAAGCATGTATGAGTTAAATTCATTCTAGCTTGTTCTAGTCTAATCTAGGTCATAAATATTTGCATTATTTAATTATTTCATAATCATGAAGGAGACTAGCAGAGGGCTGAAGAGTACTTACTCTGAAGGCGCTGGCAGACCATGAGGTGGGAGGATGAGGCAGGGGAGAATCGATACTGGGTTCGAAGGATGAAAAGGGAAGAGAAGCCTAGTGTTGCAGAGGATAGAGACGTTCATGCGTCGCCAAAGTAGGAAAATAAAGGTAAGGAAGTGTTACGTAGGGGATACTTGCCCTTCTTTTACACTTGAGTTGAATGTGAGGAGCACAAGCAGTGTGACAATGCAAGACGCAATACGTGTGGGCATATAGAGCGCAGTAGGATGCGAAGATACTCACCGGAGGTACTTTGAAATGATGCATGAAAAGGGAGGCATATACGAGAGGACACCTCTCCAATGATTTTAAAGACGTCATTAGATCTACGTATTATGTGTTTGCCTTTATCCCTAATATTATCGAGAATAAAAGGGAGAAAGAAAGGCCTTAATTTACGTGGCATCGAGTTGCGTTGAGTAGATTGTGCGGGTTTATTTAAAGTATTGGAGTTGGCTTTAGTGGTAATGCAGAGGAGCCTAGGAGGATGAGACACGCACTATGGGTGAGATAGCCTGTCATTGTTTAGCCCAAGTGGCTAAATAATGTCAGTCCAATCTAGTCAGATTTAGGCAAAACTAGTCCCGCGTAGCGTACTACAGTGCTTTCGCAATCAAACATGGATATTTGGCAAGTTGTTATACATCAGTAAGTTCTCTAGTGTCACCACTTGTTTGTTTTCTTAAAATATGTGTGCATAAGAAAAAAAGCGCGTGCACTACATCGTGGTTCAGGGCAGAAAATTGACTAAAGGAATCGGTGACTCACCCCTGGAGATCCCTATTGAGCTAGCAAAAGGAAGGTGACTGGCATCATTTCCAAATGTAATGCTTGAACGAATTGTTGTCTTGCGCTACCGAAGCCAAAAGTAACTCATGCATCCTTCTGTAGGAGCTAACTAACACGAGATTTTAGCTGTCAGAGATGGAGGAATGAATAAAACAGGGGAGAAGAGGTGAGAAGTCGTGGGATACGGAAGGAGAGACGGTAAGGAAGGAGAAAAGAGGGTTGCAAATCAACACTTTAGGGTGACTCTGCACAGTGCTGTGTTGCAGCATGCCTTAGTCCTTTCCGTCTTTCTCTCATCCTTTCCTAAACTGATCCACTTACCTACTTATCCAGACCTGTGACCGCGTATGATTTGAAGGAAATGACTTTATGAAATTTTTGAATGGCGCACCCGAAGAGGGCAATCATAGTTTTCTCTTTCCATGTGAGCTACACCGGATACCAGACGCGACAATAATGAGACTGACGCACTCAAAAAAGGGAGAATAGATGCCACAGAAATAATAGAGGAAAATGTATGGATAAAGTTTGTGCATTTATGTATGGTTCTACTAGGACTTAGTGAAAGCTTATTTTAAAGGAATTAAAAGTGGAATGATGAGCATGAGTAAAACGACATTTTAGGCGAACAAAGCATCCCAACGATGGAGAGTTTTGACTCACATTACAGCAATATTTGCACCCAACGAATCATTTTGAGCGCAAAAGTGAGACGAAACCAAGCGACAAAAGGCAAGACCTTTACGAGTGTAATCAGTTTAAAATTTAGCCCTCAACGTTGACCAAGAGTAAGAATGGTAATAAAGTATCATCCCTACTTCCGGATACCGTCTACTTTTTACCTGTGGTGAAGGGACACATGACCGTTCACCCATTTCTAGTTGTGTACATACCTCCTTGCCTCCTCTTTAGGCTAACCTTAGGTGCCTACATCATGACCAAACAATTTTTGCCTGTTTTCATCATTTGTTTGTTTTGCACTGCCGCACAACAAATTTTAATGCCCTAGCAAATTAAAAGGCAGGAAGTCTGAAGGGATCAAGATGCTGAAGAAATTCAACACTAATCGCGGTTTTGCATATTGCTTGAAAAAAGTTTACAACTCTTTCGCCAGCAACTAGTGTTTGCTAGTTTTATTTTACGTCCACTTTGCTGATTTGTCTTTCCAGGTGCAGTCAAGATAGCTTTGACTCCCATCGCAGACTAACATATTGAAGTCCATTAAGCCACTAGTGCTCGTGTCAAATCGCAGAGCACTTACACTGGCCAATGAATCGGAGGTCTCAAAGTATGGTAATTCAAGGCCACCACTGTCCACCGGCTCATCAACTCCACTGAAAGCTACCATTTCTGAGTCAGGATGTACATGACATGTGTCCTCATACCCCGGGGTGGGTGTGATTGCGTCGTCTGCAAAAGTTTTTTTTTTTGTTTTTAGGATAGGCTCAAGGTGAGGCTCTGTCAAGAGACTATCAAATCTCTTACTTCCGCTGTAGCTATCACTGAAATCGGTTTCCATGCTCTGGAGTTTAAAATCAAAATCCAAAAAGCTTTCACAATTCGTTTGAGTGCAACTTCGGCTAGACGATGAATGTGTCAATGAAGCTGACTCTGTCTTTGTCTTTGTCCTTGAGACGTCTGTTTCCAATTGTGTTACGGCAATTGATGATAAAGAAGTAGTTTTAGCATCATGGCCTTTCTTTTTCTTTGAACAGTTCATCCTTCGGCTAAACATTCAGTTCTGTATTCAGGATCAAAAAATACCTTGTGGAACTGAATGGAAAACTTCTTGCTCTAGAACTAGAATAACAAAAATGGCTTTCGTTAGTAGGTTATCGTATTAGAAAACTTTGAGTTCTTATTTAACAAAATTCGTGAGATTACATTGTAAATTGTGGTCAAACTTGCTATTAAAGGGCTCTTTTTCTCAGGAATAAAAGCGTGCCTTCGTTCGTCTGCCTACCTTTATGAAAATTCAACATAGTTATGCTCCGTTTAGCAGTATTTCAACTTTATTGTCGATAAACTGTTAAAAATCAATAAAATCAATTTTTAAAATCGATCGTCTTTACTGCTGCGCAATATGCTCATTTCTCTTTTAGTTCTGCGGGTTTGATTGTCACATTAGTTAGTTCAAAACTGTCACTCTGATCCTCTACCACGACACTCCAGCATCTAAAGCAATGCCACAACAATTGATCGTCAGTCCCCAACTCCAACTATTTGCCCTGGCTGGAATCGCTGCAAATTATTCCCTTCTACAAGCTATGGTACATGGCCCGACTTTTCAATGGGGAAGAACGAGTTGGCAGCATGCTGATCAGCTATGGGTCCACAATTTATGGTCTTTTAATATTTGTTCCATATGCGCATATTGCTGCTTCGTAGTTATTGGCAGATAGCTACTGAGACAAGTACGTTGTCCCATCCGGTGCTGCAACTGCATCTTTCACTCGTCTTGGTAAGGCTTGTCAAATTTTTACGTTCATAATTGGTTATTAGTTGATGAGACACTTCTCCGTCGCATGGTGCGAAACAGTGCATAATCCACAATTTCGTTTAAAAATATTCCTCACTAGCCTCTTGATGGTTTACTTTTAATAAGTATCCACTAATCAAATCTTGAGCTAAGGCATTAAACCGTCATTAAGCTAGAATACCACTAGCTGGCAACGTTTTAAGGGCAATCATCAATTTAGTCTGCAACTACCTCCTCATCATCAAAATGTTGACGAATGCAAAGATGCCGTTTGTTCGATGACCTGAGCTCGTGGATGGTGCATACCTACTGGCATGGAATGGCAGTTGTTTGCAATTGAGATGATATCTCTCAACCATCAGCTGATCCCATTCGTGATCAATGTGCGGCAAAGAAGACGGTTGCTCAATTGCCTACATAGGTATGCATGAGACATTGAATCCTTTGGCCGAATGCGCAAAAGTCACACCAGTTTATATTCACTGAATACGTGATGAGAAGCACTTCATAGTCAAAAACATTTTTTTGTTATCTGCTCCTCACTTTTGGGGTGAGTTGATTTCACACACTTCATAAAGTCTGCGGTGCTAACTTTATTTTACATTAAGTAGTCGAGTAGAAACATTCCCATTTCTCTAGGCTGTGGAAGTACGACTTGCACTGATACTCTTCGTTGCTTTAATAGCTTTTTGGTGGTGTAATATTTTTGTTCATAGTGCTCCTAGTAAGTGCCCAGATGAACTTCCGCACGTTCGTGGAAATATTGTATTGGGCGCGATGGCCTTGTAATGTCTGCAGAAGGATTTGTCAAGGTTCAAATTACTTATTAAGGCTAAAAGATTGAAGCATTTGACTCAAGAAGAAACCATTAACCCTGTGCTTTAGCCAAATTCTGTGATTTAAGAGGTTTGATTTTAAAAAATGAATACATTGCTCAAGTGTAGCTGAATGAAGTGTTACCTTTTTTGCCTTGGCACATTTCTGCATTTTGTACTAATTAACTCCAGCCAATTCACTTCCACTCGTGCATCCTACTTCTGCGCCACAAGCATCAATGTGAAATAACCAAACAGGTGCTCTGATGTCATGTAAAAATAATCCATATTGAAATGGAGATTCATGTGATCTAGGGTGTTGAATTCCATGGATATATGGACTTCTAGTGATTAATATAAACATTACTATGCAATAACCTGGCAGAAGCGCTGTACTCCTTTAATCCGTTTTAATATGGCCTCGATTAGAACGAAAACTCCCTTGCTTGATGCTTAGTGCAGTTGTTTTCAATTGCTCTCGAATTAAATTGCATTCATTAGGGTAGGATCTTATTAAACTATTTTGCCGCTTACTTTGCTCATTTTGCACTTTATGACTCCTCTGTGTACAACTGTTGCTCTATCTATTTGCGAAACTTGATATGCCACCATCAATTACTTTCTGATAAACTGAAAATCCCTCGCCCTGCTACTGTTAATAAAAAGTTGCTTATCTTCCTTGAATTTTCTGCCCATTACCTTTGCATACATTTGCCTCCATAGGACAGTGTAGCACCGCTCAACTCAGCATAACACAATTTTAAGGATACATTGGACCCAATTTTAGTTACTTTGATATCGAGCCCCGAGTTATGCCGCTGCAGTTTGTTTAGGTCACTGAGCCACCGTCGGTGCTGTTTATCGAAGCAGTTCCGCACGCACCATTAAGCAAATGCCTTTTGCGCTTAGTTAATGTGGTTGATGCTTCGTCACACGTAAAAAATTAAGGTTTGTAAATGGGCAAAGCTGCAATGTTTCTTCTGCTTTTGCAGCGAAGTTCCGCACACACTCATGTCTTACTGAATGCTTTGAACCCATTTCCCTACTGTGCATAAATGCGATAAACGAAGAATTGGCCAGTGATCTTCACTTTTTTCGAGATTATGAAATTCCGTATGGTCAAGAGGTTTTAGCGAAGCTTTCTGCTTTATCGGATTATGCGTGATTGCCTGTATTCGCCCACTTGAGCTCTTCACACACATGTGTTAACTTGTGTGATGCCTATGCAGCATGTTTTATTAGCTTCCAAAAATTGTTATTGCAGGTTAATTTGACTTAATAAGCTTTATAAGGCCTTAGCTTTAGCGGTGTGGAACACCCTGGCCTTAATGGTGGTCGCTACATTCTTCTAGTTGGTGCGGTGTCTTAAAATCGTCGTGAGCAGGTGCATAAAAGTAAATGATAACTGAGTTGATGGAGGAAGTCTGTACCAAAATCGCTGCCAAATCTACAGAATCAGATCGCGATGGTTAGGGTATGAATAAGACGTGGAGCGGTCGAAACCAGTATTTGGAGTGTACAATAACTGTGGGCTTGGAAACAGATGCTGAGTGTAGTGAGCCTTATCATAACTAATAGACTAGAGGTATTATAGGGCTGACACGCAGAGCTGCATGCTTAGAGCCCCACGGTTTCTGCTTGATTTGGCTGTTTATTTCCTCATTTTCAGGGTGCATCAAGAAATCTTCGTATCGTTTCCTCTCCGATATTGTCATTCAACTCAAAGTGTGAAAGGGATTGAGTGAGCGACATTGCAGCCCTTTGATTCCGAAGTCTATAAGTGTCAAAAATTAGGTTCGCTAGCTGGCTTATCATTTGTTGCTTACCATGTATCGCCTTGATTGACAGACCCCTTTGTTGCAAACAAGCACAGAGGACATAAAGTGGCGGCAGCACAGGAGGCAAATTGTCTCTACCCAGCGAGAGATTTTACACCAGTTCCATGTGTTTTGTCCACTTCAATCCAAAATAAGAGAAGTAGAAAAGTCATTAAATGTGGTGAAATGAGTTGATGATGGCATCTCGATGAAAAGTAAGTCTTAAACTAGTTAGGCGACCAACTAGCTATCAAACAAACAAACAAGAAAGTTTTTTATTCATCCGGGATTAAACTGTTAAGCTGGCCGGCTAGAAAGAAAAATTGTGAGGGGAGAATAAGCTGAATTTGCCTTCACATCCACATGCACACATTCTTACCTATTTTCGTGCAACATCAATTAAGACGACTCTCCAATAGGATGAAACTACAAGTAGACAATGACACACAAACCGGAGCAAGCAGATGGACGGGCGCAACGAATAGTAATAAGGGCACAGAGAGTAAGAACGAAAGTGCACATTCCTACCCGTCATTGTAAAACACTAGGTAGAGAGACTTCCCACAATGTAAAAAAATGAATTCTGCAGTGAGGTGGGTAGGTAGGATTTCGACCAGCCTGCAAACTAAGTAGGAGCAATGATTTTACCTTTGCTTACGAAAGGGCAAGCGAAGAAACAGTAGGTATAGGAGGTAAAATTGAGGCGGATTGATGTAAGATAAACTAAAGTGACAGGAGGATGGAAATTGAGACTTAAAGGCAATTCAAGCTGCACCGTGCTAAAACAAGATTTGGTTTTGGGTAGAGCGTGGGTGAGTCAGGTCCAGTCTAGCCTGTTCTAGTCTGATCTAGGTTATGAATCTTTGCATTATTCTATCATGTCATAGTCGAAGGTGAGAATAATGGAGATGAAAGGAAATTTACAAAGAGGGTGCTGGGAGACGAAGAGGTAGGATGAAGTGAGAGGAGCGTGAGAAAGCAGAAGAGCGAGACATTCTCGTGGCAATAAAGCGAGAAATAACGGAAAAAAGCAATGCAGGGGTGCGCACAGTGTGACATGATGCATGATTTAGTACGCAGTAGATTTCGAAGAAGACACTCATCGAAAATGCGTTGGAGTAGATCGTGAGAAAAGCGAGTTTTAACAGTGGGTTCCCGTGTCTCTATCTTAAAGACGCAACAGACCTACTGCTATTGTGTGAGGCTAGACCCTTAATGTCTGCGAGAGGAAAGGAGAAGATTTATAGCACATGTTGAGTCGATTACGCGGGCCAAACTAGTGTTGGGGTTGGCTTTAATGGTAACGTATAAGGCACCTCTGAGGATAGGAAATGCGCGATATATCAAATAGCCCTGTCAACCCTCTTCTTTATCATTTCGTGCAAGCCTGTCATAATTTAGCCTAGATTGCCAATCTTCTTTGTTATGATCCAGTCCAGTCCAGTTAGATCTAGTCAAGTCTTGGCTTTAATACCGTGCTATAGTGTTCCTACAGTGGAACTTGGATATTTGGCACGTTATTTTTTTACCTCGGTAGGTATGCTGGTGCTGCTGCTCACTTGGTGATTGTAAACGCATGTAAGGGAAGTGAAAAGCGAGATAGCAGGCGTAATGCAGGGTGGAAAATGGATAAAGAACTAGGCTACTCATCCCTAGAGATTGCTGTTGAGACGAAAAAGGTGCTTTTCCATGCGCTTACCTAATTCAATGCTTGAAAGAATTGTTGTCATGAATTATCGAAGCCAAAAACGGTCTATGCGCTTCTTCAGTGGGAGTAAAGCGACATGAATTTTTAGCATAGACAGGAAAAAATGAAGTTGGAGGCGAGGAGATGGGAAGCCGCAGGATCGAAAAGCGAGAAGGTGGGAAAGGAGAAAAGAGAATCGAAATGGGCACCATGGAATGGCTCTACACAGTATCGTGGTGCAGCACTCTTTATTTTTGTTCCCTCTTTCTTCTACCTGTTCTTGAACTGATTCCCTGAGTAAAACAGGGAAAAAGTAACTTAATGAAAGGAATTTGAGTTACTTGAATAAAGCACCCTCGAATGAGCCGATCGCTTTCCGGGTTCATGTGATTTAACTAGATACCAGATGCGATGATATTGGAATAAAGTGAGAGAGGAGAAGCTGGTAGCAAAAGAAAAGGAGAGGAATCGTTAGCATAGCATATCCATAATTTTTACGATATCTATCTGTTTTTCACCTCTGACGTCTCTAAAACGGCAAGGCAGAGGGTTGCTAGCGACAAAGGTATGGAGAGTGTAACAACGAAAGTAAGCGATGAAAAAAACACCAAAGACGAAGTGGAAACGAAGCAGAAGAGAGTCAATAACGAACAATTGAATAGTGGGAACGGCGCTGCAAAGCAGGATGAATATTGATGCCCGATATAACACGCATAATACCATGTCTGACGGTTTGTTGTGTGATAGACCGTTTCGAATCTGACACGCGTAAATCGATTAGTAGCACGTGTCGCGTGGTGCCTCTCAGCGCTATCTGATGCGGGCTTTGGACAGCATCCCTTGTAGGTGGTTTTGTGACAGCGGGCATCAAGTTCTTTGTGCTCGCATACTTTGGTCGAATTTCGTGCATCGCAGTGCATGCAAAGGAGGTATAAAGCATTTAAAACCACTAATACCGGTGTTTGTTGAATGAAATGCGCTTTAATGTCGAGACTGCTTAATCTTGGCCTTTTCTTCCCCATGTTTTCTCTTGTAAGAACGTCTGGTGGGCATTTGGGTGCAGTATGAGCGACACTAGGCATGAAATTCGTAAAGATATTGATGACTAATTCTTAACGATTGCCATGGAGTTAGCAGAAATGCGTCTGTGCTGATTATTCCCAATCTTATGCCCACGCTAACCATTGCTTTGTACCAGAGGGGGCAGTGGCGGTGATTGCACCTCTCCGGTTGGGAGGAAGCACCATGATTGTTCAGCTAAAAGGGACTGAAGATTAATTGGGTGGGAAAGAAGGTGGCAAAAATGATGGGGAAAGGTCATCGTCTAATATCTGTGCGCAGTTCTGTGGCACTGCGTCCCTTGTCTCCTTTGCTCTTTCTTCCATAGGTTCCTGATCTCATTCGGTTACCCATTTATCTGGCCATATATTCTAGTGAAGCATACAGAAATCGACTTAGTGGAAGGAAAATGCGTCTCCACCAAATAGCACACTTAAAGACGCAACCAATAGTTTTACCTTGGTAAGTAATACGCGCTAGAACAACAGTCGCAACAATACTGAAGCGGCGCATGCGAATGAGATAAGGAAGAATGAAGAGGAGGTGGAATGTGGGCCGATAAGAAGGTGGGGGCATGGCATACCTGTATATTTTGCAACTCTTATCTTTTTTTGGCTTTTAACGCCTTCGGAATATTAGAGAGGGAGGCTAGAGTTTGCAGAGAGATTGCGATAAATGCGGCGGTGGTAAAAGATGAGAAGCAGACCAAAGATGTGTAGATATCGAAGCTGCACTGGGGCACTGACAAAGAAGTGGCTCTTCCTTAGCCATAGTTTAAACCAATGATCAGAAATTAACGTAAAGCAAGTATTTGGAGCTTCGTTGTTGTTTACCTAGCAACATAAACCCATGAATTAATAGATGTTTCCAAAAATAAGCCACTCTATTACCTTCCAGGAGCGTTGATGAGTAAGGAGGGGAAAGAGGCGTTTATGTACTTTCAGCAGTGTTATCAGGTCTGCACATACTCGCCTTCTCCTTGCAATAATACTAAAGTAAAGAGGAAACTTTGTTAAAAATGATGAGTGGGAAGAAAGTAAGATCTGGGAAGAGGATGGTGTCGCGGATGGGTGATGGAAGGAGGAGAAAGAAAGTAAAAGCAGAAGTGGTAAAATCAAGTTATCTACATAATGCCATTGATGAGAATAATAGATAACTGTTTGAGAAAAATTATGCGTTTTCTAACCCACCAATCGTTGCATTCTTCCAAACAAATGCAGTGTCCAAATTTATTCGCATTTGCTTTCCTTTCTTATGTCGTGAAGTCTCACGCATCTGCACCGTCACCGTCCCTAACCTAAAGCATTTTAGCTCTGCCTTTAGTGCGAGGACCCTTTCCTCTTTGCAAAGCACCCACTTCACTACTATCCCATGGCATTTTGCGCCCTCTTCCTGCCCGATCTTCAAACCCTTAACTTCCTTGTCACCAGGCTGGCAAATGCACGTGTAATTGCCGCTGCGACTATTTCAAAAGCAACTTCTCCTATCTTGATGCCTTTCACAGTGTCTATTGGAACATATACTGCACGCGATAATGGGAAAATCGCACCCTAACAAATGCGTGACAAATAATGCATCACTTTTTACGACGCCGAGTAATTTACAAAGCCTTTAACAAAATGCAGAAGACCTTCTCGCTCACTAATAAAAGTGTATACGAAAACTGGGGTAGAATCAGTATCATCATGTCGCTTTGCCTACGTTATCCAATGTTTCCAATTCCGAGCGTGTAAAGACTTGTCTCATTTTGCATTAAATTCGATCTGCAGTCAATTTGTCCTTTGAAAATTGCACGCATCATATGTATTTGTTTTTTTAAATGATAAGTAATCCACTTCATTTGGCATACATGGCGAAACGATTAAGTACATGGACATTATTTTGGCCAAACCTGTAGCATCAATCATATAAATGTGCCCATATTAGTTCACATTTTTGTTTGCGTTTTATTCATTTACACCTCTGAAGGGGTTCTGGTGAGAGTGATTCATATACATCCTTCCAAAATACCACATCTTCTTCAAATCCGGCAATGGTTCTCTGTCTCCACTACAAGTATGGCCCATGCTATCGTTTTGCAATGCTATGTCGCATTCTAGGCATTCTGCATAAATCTTTGTCGACAGCATGAACTGGTAAGGGAAAGCAATCTTGACGATACCCTACTTAAACATTTGTTTAAGTAACTATAGCGTTTGTTAATGACAACATTTTATGCTTTTGTTAGAGCCTGGGTACTGAATACACGCGTTCCTCAAGAGGAGGCAAAACTCTATCTAATTTTTGCTTGATTAGATACTGTTTCGCTAGCTTGACGTAGGATCTTAATTTACATAATGTCGTACTCCAAGATCTTATAAGTTGTTTAATGTGTCATTGAAGAACCCGTCATTAGAAGTTTATACTTGAACAAGTGAACCAAAGTGCAAATGGGGTGTTAGTCAAGGGACTGCAACGGACGTGCTACTCATTAAGAAGTTGCCTGAGCCATCACAAAAATGCGTTTTTGACACCAAAGATGAGTCTGTTACTCACCTCATTTTTCACACGAGATATAAATGAAGCTGGTCTTGTAACCGTCCCCACCTTTATCCTTCTCTTCCATTTTACTTTCTTGTTAAAAATATTTGGACGTTTTGAACATCTATATTGCAATCATGCAGCTGTTCTGTGGTTGCGGAGCCGTGGCAGTTAAGGAGATGATCAATTGATAGCCAGAGAACCACCTTGGTAGTCCACAACCTGATCCAAATTGTCCTTCCGCATCTCACTTACATGGTCGTTTTAAATATAATAAGTATTGCAGGTTTATTATCCTGGATGGGTGCATAAGTAAGAACATTGAACAAGTGGCACCAAAGGAATATGCATAAGCATCCTTTTCAATAGAAACCCGCCTTCTCGTATCCAAAATGCACATAACCAGACTTGACTGTCATCCCTATTTCTGTCCTTTCTTTTTGACTTTTTCGAATCCGGCTTTCACCCGGCAGTTTAATCGCATTTGAGACGCCTGGTTATCAAATAAAGAAACCCTAACATCATTCTGTTATGTTTGCTAAGGTTTCAGCATCGCGTTGTAAAATCTGTTAAAATTTTTCAATGACCTTTTCATTGGCGTGGTCTTCAAGAGTTCGAAAGGAGCAGCTTATAGATTACGTTGCCTTCTCACAACTATGCCAGTACTAGACCATTTTTCTTTGCTGGTTAACTAATTTTTCTTAAAAGTGAATACTAAGTCCGCAAGTGGCGCTTATAAGCCTTATATTTTTACGATTTTTTAAGTGATTGATAGCCTCTGGATCCCGTCAAGTTAAGGCGATGAGGTAAGACCAACGAAAGTGGTATGGTGAAGTAATGTGGTGCAAATGGTCTTGGTGGCCCAGGCATAGAGCTAGCCCGGTAGTGGTTTGAGCGGTATCAACAACTTCAGCGTGGGCTGACCTCATTATACCATGAACCAAAGGTATTTCACGCATTTGATGTCCAACAAAAACCACAACATTCTTTGTCCAATTGGATTGTTTCCTCTGCTTAATCTGAACATGTTTGAAAGAAGATGGAACTTTTTAGGCAAAAGGCCTGCTGAAAAGCACTATGGAATAAGCAAGGCGCAATGCTTTCAATGATGCAAATCGTTGCAGCCGGAGATGGATCGCAAACCTTTTTGCTTCAATTTTGATCTGCTTGTTCGTAACTTCAAAAAATTGACAATTCCAAAATAAGAAAGAATAAATTGAATGAAGTAAATGAATGCGAATTTCTAAATAAAGAAAAGCACCTTTGATTTTTGCTCAGCGCCTTAGGCGATCTGATAATTCCTACGCACTATATACAGTGGCAATCTTGACGTACTTCTGTGCAGTAGAAATGGAAGCCTTTGACACCACATCTAGATATTGCAATCGTTAGACCAAACACTAGCAAGCAGAGCATTTCTTACTGGACGGATTAGCACTGAATTGCACTTCCATTTTTGTAGCACCTCAGAATACTCCAAAGGAAATGCATGAAATACATATGTATTCGACTTGAGATAATTTTAAACCAATGCAATAAGCCTAGCTAAGATTTAATGAAATCGGTAATAATTTACCCGAGAGTCAATGATACAGGTCAAAACATGACTTCCATTCCTGCATATATCCAAAGGGAGGATGATCTGGCGGAATGCACGTATTGCAGTCAGCGTGTATCATAAGTGGACCTGTTCAGACTTCAGACTTCTTTAATCAGCATAGCAGGTGACAATTGTAGTGCCTGCGTACACGGCTGCTCTAAGCATGCGGACCATCGTGAAGATGTACAGAAGAATTATACGGGATTTTGCACACCCAATATAATTAGTTTTTCGCCATGGACTATTGACTGAACAAATGAGGTCCTATCTGGCAATAATTTGAAAGCTAGCGATGACTTAGGCACAGCCGAAATTGCTATGCCCTGCTCTTGGATGCACGAAACCACAGCACAACTTTCTCTGACGCTAAGACTCTTCTTTGTCTTGGCCAGCCTCATCAGAAGGATGAAGGAAGTTTAGCACAAGGCTTGATAAGTTTATTTAGCAACCTTGCGTTGCAATCCACCAGCTTTCATTATAGCCATTAATAAAAAGCATTTCATGTAAGAGGTACGATAAGCCTTGCAGTGGCTTCTGATGCAATTTAAAAACGTGCGTACGTGTTCGTCGACTTAGAATGAGTTATCAAGTCAACTTCACTTCTAAGCGATTGTGCGCTTACGTCTTGACCAAGCAAAAATGTCCACGATGTGGATCAGAGGAGAATATCTTCAAATTACCTGTTTGGTATACATATGTGGTGATGGATTATCTGCATTCAGCTGCAGCAGGTATTGGTTGAAACACTCTCTTTGTACTCCAAATGTTCCTAAGTTATATGTTGGCCTATGCAAAAAATAACCGAGTCTTTAACTTGGGTTGGAAACACTGCTTCCTCTTGTACTAACTTTACTCTATTCATATAATTTTGAAATGGCAATAAATGATTTGATATATTTTTAGTCCCTAACGCGTTTGGCGTGCGAATGACTTGCCTTTCAAGTGATCTTTAAATTAGAACTTGGAGTTTAGATAAGGCCATGGGTTTTAGCTGCTCTGTGCGACAATTTCCTGATTGACCAGACCTAATCCTTGATTCTTATACGAGCGCATGAGCCGCTAAATTTAGAGGGGCGGGATCCCTTATTCTGTTAATGAAATCGTTGCTGTTCACATCTGTAGCTTCAGATTTGTTGAAAACTGCGTTAAAATTAATGCTGCATCTTCTTGCGATTCCTATCCAACATAACTCCCGGAAAAACCCACTTTTCTATGATTAGCTGTGGGGACGAACAGACCGTTGCAAGTTTACATTTCGTGAAGAATAAAACAACATATTTGTCACTGCACTTAAGATCAATTATAAGTTACCTACTTCGGTATTTAAGCTCTTATAAAATTAAAACCATTGGCGCTTTTTAATCACGTTCTGGAACGACGAATCGTTTTTGCCATGTGCATTATTTATCTAGTAACCACAACAGGGCAATAAAGCCTGCCGTTTCGGTGTTTCGCATACGAGGACTTCCAATGAGTGGCTTTTGATAGCATGATTTAGTACAGGTGGTCTGAACGTCCCTAGCTAAAATTGCAACCGAACGCTGACTCAGAATATCTAGCTCAGTCCGAATTCTCGCCTCAAATTTTAAATACTCTTGAAGGGATATCGCATAACAAGATTCGAATCAGACATGCATTCCGGCCTGACGTGTGTTATTTAATCTCCTCAGTTTAATAGTGGCATTAAGCAAATGATGGCAAGTGATTAGTGAAAAACAAAATAATTAATTAATTATTACTAAAGCTAAAACAGCACAAGCATATATAGCTGCTTTATATTCCGCCCACTTGGATCTAGAGTTGATTAAAATCATGCCACAGCGGCTTACTCAATTTAGTAATTACTTGAGGCAGTTCTCGCATTAAATTGCAAAAATTGGGATTTGGCAGACTTTAAGAGTGCCAAGGTTGGCACATAAATGATTCGGATTCCTCTCTGACAAGAATTTAAACAAAGCGAGAGCCAGATGCATGTTTCATTTTATGGAGGTTTTAGCAAGAATATGAGGCAAAACTCTTTCCCCTCCTTTTGATCGCAAACTGATCAGAACTAAAGTCTGGCATCCTGCTTCCTTCTGTAATTGCTCGCAGCAGTTCTCATTTCGCTATTTTCTTATTGAGACGTGGTCCAAGCGTAATAATTCTATTTTAGCAAAGAAACCAGAAACAGTAAGCTTACAGGGCTTTGCTAATTTTCATCCATGTGGCCGCCAATGTTATGAGAAACAGGAATTAGTAGCTTATTCCCTCCTGTAAGGGATTGAGGCAGATATTGTTCTAAAATTTGACAAGGTTGTTGTGGTCTGTGGACAGGATATGTATGTTGACAAGAATAGCTGGGAGACCAAAATCATAGAGGTGCGCTCTGTTCTGTCTGTCTTGATCAAGAATTGCATAGCATTGTAAATCAGCAGCTTGATACCTTCTTTAAATTCTTGCAGCGTTTCTCGTTATAAAATCTGGAAATATAGGCGCAGCCAAAATGCAAATAGTTTAAGTTGGCAAAGAAAACTGAGAGAGTGCTGCGGTGAAGGAGGAAATGTGGAAAGAGAGAAGGGCTTGTGCACTGATTGCAAAGCTAAAATTGTTTCGATGCGAATGGTGACTGTGTGAACGTGTAAGAATACGGGACAAAGGATAAAATTTGATTAGAATAAATCAGGCAGTACATATTTTAAGAATGGATTGCTCGACGGGGTAGGAAAGATCATGTTTATCAAACACGAATAATCCGTGCGCTGCTCCTTACCTAGTCTTTCATTTTGCCACATTTACTACTTTGGCTGCAATCCTCTTTCATTCTGGTGGCATTGCAAGGAGTATTGGGCCCCATTTAGACATGATAACATTCCTAGAATCATGCATGCTCTGTCCATCCCTCCTTTTGGTACTCGCTTCTTAATTGAAAAGGAAATGAGTGGCTTATTTTTGAAAATCTCATTTAATTCATAAGTTCGTGCTATAGTGTTTAAAGGATAGAGAGAGAATCTGTTGCCAACTAAGAAGTTGCCTGAGCATCTTCAAAAGTCATTTAACATGTTTCTTTCTGATCCTAAACAGAGAATTCGTGCATGTGTCTATTTACACGTCAGCGGCATCGCAGTCTTGCCATCTGACTCAGATTGTCTCTGCGCGATCTTAGCAAGGGTTTACCTGTCTGTCGCCTCTTTGAATCATTGCACAGTAGTCAACCTGGCGGCATGATGTGTTATCCAGACACCATTTGTATTTCCCTAGACGACTTTAAATTTTTAGTTTGTCGCGGCGAAATATCCTCTCTAACCAGTTTTTCTGCCACACTTAATGCAAGCTGCTATTCATTCTGCTGACTTGTAGACCTGCTTGCGAGAAATTTTCTCTGGATTGCGGCACTTACACTCAGTACAAAAATCCAGAATAATGATCCCATCCAAGTACAGAATTATATCTTTGGATGCAGCAAGTGTCTTCTCTGGCTTAACTACATCTCTGTAAGCCTTGCAGTCGTAACCCTACTTATTGTTACATCTGATACCTTTGCTGGGAGCTGTACTACAGCACAATCAAAGTCACATCTATATAGGCCAAATTCCATGTCAACTTGGGTTTTAAATAACTTTAATTCCATCTCAACTCGAATTGTAGGAGTGCGTAGCTCCAGCTCCTACAACCCCATGTCATGCATTTGTGCTTTAAGAGGTAGCCCGCAACAGCCTGTCTGGGTGCAAGTGAGGCGTTAAGACGAGTTAATTTGAGTCTAGGAGCAAGGAGCTCAGATCATATAGCGATAAGTTGGATGCAATTCGTGATAGCTGATTTGAAACATCAGCAGTCTAACTATACAAGCCACTAAAGCATGGCTGACGTGATAATTAGCTAGGCAGCGTAGCAGCTGTTTACACCTTTAGGATCCTTTTAATGTTTTTCGGCCAATGACAGTGAGAGTGTTACTGAAACTTTAATTTGCATAAATTGAGCTCATATTTGTTGCCCAACATCTTTCTTTTAGCTTGGTCATGGTGGATAAGTATAATCTCTCTTCTCTGCCTGCCTCTTTGTCGCCATCTTCCTGTAATCCTTCTTTTAACACTTTCAGGGCTTGAACTCTACCTGAGACTGAGAAGGAAGCGCTAAACTAGTCTTCAAATAAGCCTTTGCTGTTTTGCGGCTAGAAGCTAATGACCCTTGCCAATTAAGTTAAATTATGTCAATTTTTCAGCTTTATTGTAGGTAGCATTATGTAACATTCTAATATCATTATCTGCTTAGGTGAGTGATAAGTGAGCGGATGTGAAGAAAGCGGCAACCAGCAAGATTTGGTGGTGCTGTCACACCATTGTTTTTTTTAAGGGACTGTCATTAAATCTTCGATCAGCAATAAGGATGAGGTGGATGCTGTCTTCTCCATCCTTGTCATGGAGGAATTTAGTGGATACAAGCACAAACCCAGAAAACCTTTTGACACTTGCACCTCCCTATGGTACACCCCAGCGACATGGCTTCCATACTTAAGAAATCAACGAATAGCAAGTGGCACATCCTTCACAAAAAATCTTTACCTTAAAAAGTATCTCCAAATTTAGTCTAACAGATTTTCAGACTACACTTCTTATCTGCGTTTACAAGAACAACTGCACCAATAGACAGAAAACGCATGTTGTTGCGGTTAGCACCAAATTGAATGTTTCCTCAAGAGATGATCATGTCAAACAGTGCACGGAGACAAAAACAACCAGCAAAGCGCATTAACTGAGGCCATATACGGCTACATAAGTTGAATTCTCTCAAATTATACAACGACTCGATCTGACAGTCTTTGAGAAGAACAATCGCAAAGGAAAGGGCGTACAAACTCACCCAAAAGGCTTATCAATAAAGGGCATGTTTTACTGTCTTTATGACAATTCCAAAAAATACGATCAATAACGTGTCCTGCAAATTAAACGATGCAGTGTATAATTGAGTGCAGCATTTTAGGCAGAGATGGACAAAATGCATCTTATCGTGACTTTGAAGGCACCACCAATGCAAGAATAGTGAAGACATGGCAACAGCGGAAATGGACTGTTTCAAACAGGGTCTCCGTGTAGGATTGAACAATAATCAAGACGCGGGTAAGATCAAACCATTTGCAGCAGTTTTCACCAACATAACAGAATTGAATTTTTAGGAAAATTGGCTCGCAATAGGAACGCACACAAAAGGATTGGAAGAGTGAGGTACTCCGAGAAGCGAAATGCAAGGTTAAAGAATCATTAACATAAGTTATACCCCTTGATTCATTGTAAGATTTGCAGAGTACGCTTGAGCGATGAAAATGGAAAGTTTGCAAGAATGAAGCATTTACTGGTAATTAAGCTTTGTACACACACGTGCACACGTGCGGGCAAAAAGTAAGCAAAGTATTCTAAGCACGAAATGCTGCTTGTCTTAGAGGTATAGGATTGTGGATGCATGATATAAAAACAATCAAATACCTGCTAAGCTTACAAAACTGTGCTTGAAAAAACGTGATGATAGAAGCCTTTCTAATTTGTTTGTGCCTAATAATGCATGAGACTTAATGCCAAGTCTTCCCCACCTTACCAGCCTGTACCAGTTTTGAACCGATGGCAGACACGTTGGGGCTATTTATAGGAAATCGATTGTTTTTTTTGATGACGAAGACTGACAAAAGCTAAGATAAAGTAAATGTTTCAGGATTAAGGGGCAGAACTTACGAAAACTCTGCTAACAAATGACATGGCATGTGGCCCTGATGCCCATGCCCGCATTGTGTCAAGATAAGCTAGCATTCAAAATTTCATAAGACTGGATTGGTAGGTAGTAGTGACTCCACAGGATAAATGCGTTAAGGCTTATTTCTGTCTTCTCCAACAAAGTGGCATTGCCGTGTCTACTTCATCTAACAAGAGGGTGAAAGGGGTAAATGTGGTGTTGAATCGAGGCAACGTACCAGAGTGTAATGCAGTGCAGCTCAGCATTGTGAGAAATGTGAAAGTGGGGGCCAGTTGTGACTGAGATAGCAGGGCTCAAGAGCCACCGGGCTTTAAGCCAGAGCGTGAATCGAAATGTTGTTGATGACTGCCGACTGAAATTCTTTGCTCATTACACCGAATGGGAACGGTCGACAACAACGCCTACTAACTGTCAGCATATCATGCATCAGCAGCACGACCTTTCGTATGCACCCAACAAGAGTTACAAATAGCCATTTTGGCAAATCCCAAACCACCGCATTATGGACTCTTAAATCCATAGTTACAGCTCTAATAGCTTAATGCACCTTTGCGAAAAAAATTGAACATATCTCGCAAGTTAATCACGGTGCAACGAAGTGATTTCATTGTAGCATTCGAAAGACAAGGCATTACGTCACAAGACAAGGGCTATCAGAATAGGAAATGTTACGGCAAGCAAGAACTAATGTACTTCCTGAACAGGGAGGACCTAGTCAAAGTGCTCAAAAACCCGTAATAAAGTGCCACGTAGAGTTAAAAGCATTAGCGAATGGAGGCAGGGCTTACCTTGTTCGTAACGACCGATAGGAAGGAACAGATGCGCTTGATGTGCTTTAATTTACTGTACACAAAGTACCAATTTGCATGCACATTCCATGGGGGGTGACATTGGAGTCAGCACCTACAATCACGAATTTACGTCCTGGGACAGCTGCAACTTCAACGACGGAAGTCTACGGCCTACGGTCAAGGACAGGCATCGACAACTTCACTTTTAAGTGGCCACCTTTTTAACCTCGTTTTGAACGCCATAACTTAATCCGCATGCAGTCAACAAAACATCTTGACTATGGAATTGGCCCTATATTTATTTCCTAAAACAGGTACATTGCATCAGCCAACGCCTTCAGAACAAATCTCAACACTGCCTTGAAACTATAAAGAGCACAATCTCTTAGTAATCGCCACCAATCAACGATTTTACAAGATATCATTACTGTCTCCTACGAAGACAAAGCTTAGGCCTGGGGTGGAGAACACTGATGATTAGATTCTGCACATAAGAAACCAAAATACCCCAACAAATGGCGATTTAAATGCTATCATAAAATCTGCAGTCCACTACTGCTGTAGCTGACGACGGCAACTTCACAATCTTCCAACAGTTTGCATCACTTCAGGGGCAAACTGCAAGAAAAATTTTGTTTGCTTGTTTAGGGTCAGAAGAAGGTTGACATAATCCTCCGCACTTAAGTGCTTCGGTAGAATTCGTGATGAGGACAATTTTCATTCCCATACCCACATATTTTTCATAGTTGGTTTCCGGCCATACATGAATTTGTTTGCGCTTCATGCGCTCGGTAAAACGTCTAGCTTGCACTTATCGCATAGAATGCAATTGAATGCTATTATGTCGGCAAAATCTGTAAGCTTAGGCGATCTTTATGCTAATTGGCCTCTTTTTAATTAAAATGGCGACATAGTAGGGGAAGAACATCTACTATGGGAGGAGTGTGCTGCAAAAATGAAATCGTTCTAGATTTTATGTAGGCGAATCAGGCTTTGTAGGTCAAAGTGATTGCAAATGGATTGATACGGCGAGACAAAATCGCGTCACACGGCATTTTGCAAAATTGTATCGCTAATTAGGATAGCAGTAGACAACGTAGTACTATTACATGACCAATAGCTAAGTCAGATTCCACAAGCCATTGGTTTTAATTGCGTCGTGCACTTACATACGGACATAATAAATACACTGTGTTTTTTCAAGTGTTTCAGTGCAATCCAGCAAGCTGCCTTAACCAACTATCTACATGCATGCACTCAGCTGTGAACCATTGCTAGTTGACATTCTCAATATAAAGCAGGAATTTTGCGTTGTATGGTGGCATTATTGTCCTAATCAAGGTAACTTTTAAAGGCGATTTTTACCAAAATACCAGGAGTCGAACAGACTATACAAAGACACGTAATGCGTAAGAATGGCTGTAGCGCAGAGAGTAAAGCTAAAATTGTAGAAAATAACGTGTCATTTGAAATGAGGATGGTATACCAGAGGTACTGTTTTGCTTTAGGTTTGACTGCGATTGCACAAGACCGCATGGCACAAGCAAGTCATCATTTCTTATTTAAGCTTGGCACAAGAACTTTGGAATCATCTTACGAACATGAAAATAGTCAGTTTTCCCAGTAGTTGCGATGGATCACTGTTTATTAGCTGCCGCATAAGCGAGGAATAGGCACTGGATCATATGCATGCAAGCTAGTCATTGACCGGCCCTCGAGACACTTGCCCCACTATTGCGCGTAATGATTATCAAGAATGTAGGAGAGAAGGAAGACGCCAATGAGGTGTCGGAAAGGCAGGTTTATTTAAAATGAATGCTGTATACACGAAGAAAGTGGGTGTCATAGTGAGGTAAGTGTCAAGAAGTAGGCCAAATACAATGAGGAAAGATTAGTGGAAATAAGTGAAAATCAAACAAGCTGATCTAGCACAAGGTGCTTGAGTTTGGTTTAGGAACTTTCACACACTGTCCGTTTTCTCCACGCCAAATCCATTACAAAACACTCCTTAATTTTGCATTTTAGCCCAATTCATCTAACAGGAGTCTGCACTTGTGTGCAATAATGACCAGAGTAGAAACAAAAGCAGTAGTAAATCCAAAAGTCGCCTTCGATCAACCGCATGCCTATTTCCAAAGCACATAAATGTGTAGCCGCGGAAGGTAAGTTAGGCGGCTTGTCAAAGAACACAAAAACGCGTGCGTGCACAATTAGTTTTAATACTCGATCATATGGTATTGCTGCGTCACCATTAGAAATTATCCAAACTACAGATGCAATGTGACGTAGCGCAATGCAACATGATGCTTGCCCCACCATATCCATCAGACAACGCTTAATTAATTTCGCACAGTCAGATCATGATTTGCATATGCGACTTTTTGCACTGAATATTATTGCCTTACCAGGTACTCAGCTTTAAGCAAAAGGCTGTAAATTAACGCAAGTATCACTGAAAGCGCACAAACTTTGCTCATGCAAAGGAGTTCGATCGCATTCTACTGAAGTAATCCATACCATAATTCTGCAAAGCAGAAGAGACTAAGGCGTCACCATATGCACGGGTCGCAAAATATGTCTGATAGACGAAGGAGTACCCACAAAACGTCTCAAGTGCATATGATCCGACATCGCTCTCCATGTTGGGTGTCCTGCGAAGCACTGCATCATTGGGGCGCATTTCTAAATTCCATGTTTTTGGTGCTAGAGCATTGTAAAGCGAAGAATAAGTATATAAGTATGCGTGAAAAGCCAAAGCTAAGGCCGAGATGCAGAGCGCACACTGGTTTTTAATAAAAAGCATTTGCAAAAGCCTACGTACAGAAACGTGTTCTGATAAAATGTCTGAGAAGCAATGCATAATCTCCACATAAGCAGAGCCATTCGTGATTACAGACTATTTTGAGGTTAAAGCCTACTATTTGTTGTCATATATAGACATAAGGCGACGATGATGGATAGATTTGGCGATTTCTCTTGCTTTTTTGATGTTGTAGGATCCTTCAGAAGGTTTTGCGCGACATTGAGCAACTCGAACACCTCGTATTCAGAATTTCCAAACGCGTTTAACATGTCGAGTATGATGTCATGATCATGATGCAATTCATCCGATTCGACCGGCTATTACGCGATTCTTCGTCACTCGGATCGAAACAAGATTTGTTCTGCTAAATGTATTATGTTTATTTATAGGCTAGCTCAAAAATTCTATGCATTAACACAAAAGTTGCTAAACAAATACAAACCTCTAGTCACGCACTTAAGCATATGCGCAGAAATGGATAAGCAGAGAGAAGCGTAACCAAAATAGTCCCCTTCCTATTATTATGGCCATAGACCAAATGTGCAAGCCCTGAGGTGGCGTTTTAGAGTGAACCGCGACTATTTGTACATCTGTAGCCTTACATTTTCGGAAAGGAGTATCGAGTTGCACAAAACCTCGCAAAAGATTTTGCGCTAAAATCAACAGATAAGCAAATGCGACCAATCGGATCTGGCCTTAAATTTATGCGATTTAATTGCAGAGGGGAGGTAGTCACGTTTTTAACCAAAACTTGCTCAATGATGACGTGTGGTTTAAGTTCGCCGCAATACAAGAGTTTGTTCCCTTGATATGTGATCCAGCCAAAAAGCTACTAAGACATTATTTTTACTTGATCGTTAGCTGCTGCGCAGGGTACAGTTTCTCTCAATGATAACCTTCGACTAAATCATGAATATTGGTCACCAAGCAAGAGCAGGATGCAATAATTGTGACATTGGAAAGAACGCAAAATATTGCATCACTTTTATTTACAGCCTTTGCGAATGCCTGTGTGGCCTTCGAAATGTGTTTAATAGGCATTTGCTTAGTTAAATGCACAACTGTGGACTTTAGTTGTGGTTATGCTGCGCAAAGGTGCCGACTCCATTGCCAGTTGTTGCTGGATCCAAAACTCTTTGTTCACAGCTTTGTTCTAGTTTTGTCAAGTTTGACACTTTCTGTCCTCTATTGTCTAAGCTGACTAATTAACCAAGTAGCAACTTTAACTTCTGACTATTCCATATCGACTCTATCATTAATCCCATTTATTAGAGATTGCAAAGGCTAGTCTCAAAAATGCTGTTGAACATATTCAGCTGACATAATTAGCATGCTTTACTCTTATGGATTAAATATCTTTCTTAATAGTATTTATATTCGTCTTCAATTTCACGTCTTGAATTGTGTTTGCATTGTGTGCATCTTCGTATCGTTATTAACAGAAGTTACATAACTGATACTGGACAGATTTCGCCAACTGTTTATTTGATTTTGCAATAAAATTCTTGGCGCAGGTAAAATTGCATATCATGGCAAAGGTTTCCCAACGATGGAAAGTGGACAGCTAAAACTCGCATCAGGGAACAGTTGTGTTGCTGGTGGCCTGCAGCTACGTGCAAAGGATCCTGGCATTGGTTTGATCATGCATGTGTATGTGGCCTTGAATATAAATGCACGCCAGATGTTAGTGCAACAAGCCAGGCTTTGGAGTACGACAGTGTGCATGGCACTACAAATCCATGAATGCATCTCTTGATCCAAAATCGCTTAATTGTTTAATGACCACATTTTTTTAAACTAAGTGCTGCGTTTAGGTTACGACTTTATAAGTCACATTCCAATGTTGCAGAAGAATAGCCTTAAAGTACTGTTTGATTACTTCCAGCTTCTTTTCCATTTCATGCTAATTTAACCATACTAAGAATACGTTATGTGCCTTGCTTTCTAAAATCCATGTTAAGGCTGATCGTGTACTCATTGCAGTCCTCACGAATCCTGTACCGAGTCCACAGCTGCTGCGATTCAAGCATATCAGCACGTCGAGGTCTCTGTGCCGCGTATTCATATTTCTTCCATGCGTTCTAATGCTGCTGATTAGTGCATAACTGAAGGGCGGACGAAAACCAAACATGCGTTTGTCACCGAGCACTGAGTGTAAGTCGCGTTCGAAATGTCCATTAACCAGTGCGATTTCTCACAGCCAGAGTAGGCAAAAGTAATAAAATTGTCGCTCAGCTTTCCTTTTTTAATGAAACAGCGATCGCAGAAATTCACAAATGCTTGATCATCTCAAGTTTGTACCACGGTTATTAGAGTCCGGGCATTGATAGCACATTGAAGTAGCAATAATTGTGTACAAATCTGACAGGTCCAAACCACAAATAAAAATTGACCGTTGAGCACGCGCAATACGGCTTTATGCATGGTAAAATATAAAGGCCTACCGATTAATCGATGTCGAGGAAACGGTAGTAGCATAGCACAGGAAAAAGATTGCGCAAAATAAATGAATGCTTCATTTAAGGGATCTTACAACAAGTTTAAGGCCTATTAATAACGGTTTGGTTTTCAGATAATGCTGGCCTTTTTATCCTAGCTGGAAGGATAAAACCATGCATAAGGAAATCTAAACGTCTAAAATTGGAACATCGTTGTTTTGGCACAATTTTAAGGAAGCGTTACCAAGGTGACGCCTTTGCCTTTCTAATAAAGCTCATATTCGCTTTTGGAAAACCAAACTTCACAAATAAAAAGCATTGAGTCTAAGAACTATCCGCGGTTGGAATTTTCAAAAACCCTTAAGTTTCTACATTTCTAGGTCATCAAGCACAGCCAAATGACTGATCCTACAAAGGACAGCGCACTATATTTACCTGCTATTGCTTGGAAACCTATTTAGAGGCGATTAAGCAGGAGTGACCACTACATAAAAGGCGACCTAATTTTGCGCAGCGGACAAAGTTTTTTCCCAAGAGCATAATTTAAAGTTGCCCGAGGGGTAAGATTATTACAAGAGCTAACATCCAAAAAGAATCTACGTTATTATGCAGCTCGCGTCTCACCATTCATAATATTTCATTCTAAAAGATGTAACCATAATTTACGTTTGAAAATTCGGCAGTTCGTCGGATTTTTTGTCGATATGGGACACGCAGCTTAAGAGCTTATCATAAAAGACCTTCTAATGGGTAGCTTCTGCAATCTTTCATAATTACTGTTTAAGTCGAAGCATTCAAGGACGAAATGCTAAATACAGATTTCATGAGACGATTTAGCAAAAACAATGGAGAGCTATTAATAGAAGAATGGAAAACACTCACCTATGTTAGACAACAACCCCAATGTAAAGTTAATTTGACTTTGAGAATAAAACTCTGTTTGATTTAATGTGAGCAACGACTTGGAAAGTAGGGTCCATTCTCCCTCTTGTGCATTCCTTTGATACATGTGTATCTACGTGTTTATTCTAGCATTTCGTTAACACGAGTGAAATGTCATTTACGCCTAGGCGAATTTGGGTCTCAAAAGGTCAAAATTCCCAGACCGCAACCATTCACACCAAAGCAACGTTTTACTATGTCAGATTATCTATTATTTAGCATCCAGCACCGTACTACGGACTGAGGACCATCTTTCCAATGTTTCCACCATTCACATTTCAAGCGGTGAATGTGTGGTTCGCTACCACAGAAACGGTGTCTACGGTCCGTTTTTGTTCTTGGTGTTGCGCGTACAGGACCAAGTCAGTACCTGTCCCTCAGCGTCCAATTTTGTCACAAACAACAAGAGTTGTCTTTGGCCAGCCTTGTCAGGAAAGACCTATACAATTTGCCAGCGTGAGCATGAATGTGGCATCACAAACGCACTCATAAATGCTGCATTATGGTTCACCACAGATGATTTTCTTTAAATAAGGCTGATATGCAGACATGCACAAATACCTTTACCGGCTGTCTTTACACGAAATCTCTATTAATTTGAACGTGACTTGTAAAACATGAGAATCAGGTGCCACTTAAGTTGTTTGCAAGCCCCAAATTTCTTAACTTCAAATATGCGACTCATTATTAACCATATGGAAGCAGGAATTAATCCGGGTAAACATCGATGCACTTTGTACAGCATTAAAATAAAACAGCTTAGTGCTCCTGGATTAAATGTCTGTAGGGGTCTGCGTCGTCAATGCGAAAAGATTGTCTTGGTAAGGGGTTAAAATCGTGCCACCGACATGTCAAGGGGAAGGGTTGCGAGCAAATGTATCCATCGACTTCGAATAAATTCTTAGGCTCGTTATCGTGTTTAATCATTAAAAAAAGGAAATACTTATAAATACACTCCGAGGTTTGCCTCCGGAACAAACCAAGATGTCTACAGGATGAGTCAAAGTGGAGCAATTTCAAATTACTTCTTTGATATGCCTGTGTGGTGATGAGCCTGTTGCTACCTTTAATTTTGCCGTCTTGTACACTAAGTTAATGGCCATGCCCCGAAGCTGTATGTGGGCCTTTACAAAAGAATAACCGAGTCTTAAACTTTAAGTGAAAACACTGCTTCCTCCTATTTTGAAACCACTCGTTCAATATAGTTTTAGGCTAAAATTAAATAAGTTAAAATACCTCTACATTTGACGGCTTTGGTAAACAAATGACCGCACTTTAAGTTCTGAGAAAGAACTTACGATTTAGTTGAAGCAACGGACTATAGCCAATCTGTGCAATGATTTTCTAATTGATCCAGCCTAATCATCGAGTATTATACAAGCACATAAGCGGCTTAAACTGTGGAAATAAGAGCCTCTATCCTGTTAGTAGAACCATTGTTGTTTGGACCAGTGACTCCAGGTTTGCTTAAAGGTATGTGTTAAAATTAATGCCTCATCTCTTTGCCGTTTCTGTCCAACATGGGATAGCTTCCAAGACTGCAGTTTTATATAATTAGCTAGAGTAGCAAACGAATCATTGCAATTCTACTGTTTGCAAAACTAAAAATTACATCTTTGTTACAGTAAGTAAGATTAGCTATAATTTGCCGACCTCTGTATTGAACTTTTAGAGTCTTATTAAAATCAAGACCATTGATATCCTTTGATCACGCTTTGGAATGATGAGGTGTCTACCTTACACACTGTATGTGATAAACACTGAACGCAACAAAACCTAGCGGTTCGGCTACTTCGGCTAGGCGAACCTCTAATGGGTGACTGCTAATGACATAATTTAATAGAAGCGGTTCGAGCGTCCGTGGCTGAATTGTAGCTAACCACTGGCTCAGAATGTTCAGCATATTCCCAAGTCATACTCTAATTTTCCAACACTCTTGAGAGGATATCGCATAACATGGCTCGAATTAGACATGCATTCCTGTCTACCTGGAATGCGTCATTTAATTTCCCAACTTAAAAGCGGCATCAAGCAATTAATGACAACTGATTCGCAAACTTCACTAATTAATTTTGGAGAATTATAAACTTTCTTCCCTATCGATGCATTTGAGCACGGTTGCGACTAACTCTCATCAGACGCAAAAATCATGCCCTGATGTGTTTGAACTTTTGTTTATGAACTAATCCTTGCACAGTGAAGATGTGGCGGGTGCGTTAATAACATCTTTTAAAGTCGTAACAAATCCACAGAGGTTTGATGTTAAAATTCTACTCTTTAGTCAGACTTTACAGCAAACAGGCATCACGCATTGTCATTTATAATTCCATAACTCACCTTGCACCCTCACTTGCCTCTATGCAGTGGACCGAGTGCTTGCAAAAAATAAATTTGTTGACCACACGCGATCTGTGCTTCTTCTTCCGCCGTAAAGCTTTTAGTGTAGTCATTCCTAAGGAAAAGCTTTCAACAAGCACGAATTAGCATGATCAAAGAATTGTTTTAAGTCGCTGAGACGGACAAGCGTTCTGAACTCACATACCGCTGATCCCCATAGCTGCTCTAGAAATCGCCAACTAATACCACCTCCTTAGTCTGCTTGTTCTGAGAGCATGAGAATAAATGAAGAATAGGTATGCGCAAATACTTTTTGATCAGAACGCTAGCTGCAACTTCCGTAGCTTATTAAAATGCCTTTTGCCAAAAGAATGCTGCATTAACATCTGCCTTATCCCGTTTTAAAATGATGGATGCTAAGATCTGCTTTGTTCCCATAGCTGCGCAAATAGTTTAAAGCAAGTTAATGATAACGCCTATATTTGAACTGATGACACTAAGCATTACTAGGCCAGTTCACACAACACATCACCTGCATTAGACACATCAGACGTTCAATAGAGTTGAAACCGTCGTTGCAACCACCACTCGACCATTTTAGGGATCACATCAAAACGGCCTCATTTCAACAGGTCACACCAACTTGTGATGTGCTTGATGCAACATATTAGCCAATTTATTAGCGTATCGGTCAGTGGTGAGCCATTGAAGCCACCAAGCACCTAGAGAAATTTTACGAGACATTCCATTTCACTTGACTTATCCGTCATCTCATCGATAGTGACTGCAAATAATCAACGTTTGGTGGGGTGCAAAAGAATCTGAGACAATGACTAGGTCATTCTTCCAGAACTGTAAAGACACCACGAGGCAGATTTGTGATGACACCAGTCAAGTCTTTTAAGATTGCCTACAAATGCGATCATTTAGATAAAGCAACCCATATCTCTGTAAGCATGATCTACAGTAAGTAAGCTCCCAGATATAGAGCATACACGCATAAATGTTGCTTCTATCCATAACATAAGTTCTTCTTCCGACATCACCATATCACTACGGCCCGGAAAAGAGCAAAATGCGCTAATTTCCAGGCTTCGTCTTGAAAAGGTGGCGATAAAAAGTTGATAAGAGTCAGTTTGATCCCTTTGATAACAAACGGCTTCCAAAGCATTCTTTCAAAAAGTAGGCGGTGAGTGTGGAAAGGGCAATTGGCGCGGGCGCTTGTCAAGCCATGCCCATCGGTTGATGGACTAAAACAGGCAGTGGCGAAACGCCTTGTTGGAAAGATCCATTTCCAGCATGGAACACCTAGGCCAAGATTAACCAAGTCTAAGTCATGAAGATATTTGCAAATTTTTAATCTCAATTTGGGTAAAAAATCCGCAACATTAAATTGTGGGTTACTTCGTGCCTAAAGTGTTTAGGAAGTGTGCCATCGTTGGTAAGGTGAAAGGTGGACAAATAAAATATGATGTGCTAATAATGATTAAGCAGGTAATGAGGGAGTGATAACTGCATTGAAATACGAGGAAAAAGGAAATGTTGCTGGGAATTACCATTACTGAAATATGCTAGCACAGATGGATTGCGTGGCATGGATGTCGAGTCTCTAATGTCTAACGCCCATGAGAGAGGGCTAGACTGACCTAACATTGACGTAAACACATTAGTTCTTTGCGTGCCGTCCAATCCGGATAGAGAGCATGCAGTCGATTTGTCCTAGATTTTAAAACACTAAGTTGCCAGCGCGCTAAAACTCACTTTGGATGAGGTCGCTTTAGACAGTACGCGATTCAGAATAGTCAAAGCTTCGGTGGTCGAGATAGCTGCGAAACAGGTCACTCCCACTTCGATCGTACCTTCGCTAAAGACAGTCGGTCATTACGCTTTAACCTACTTACCAACTAGATAAGGCTGGTTGATAAAGTACTCGTGAGGTAGTATGATACCCTACAGACCGATCCTACCGGTCTGACCCAGACGCAGCTGGCCCTGTAATGCCATGCCCCATTCACACAAAGCAAAGGTTTATCATGCGATCTCTGACGCATTAACTACCGACCTCATCAGAAATACAATGGAGGTGTTGTTATGCAGTTGATGGTGTGATACAGTTGATCATACTTAAAAATCCACGATTTCTCGTAGCAACTCTGTCTTAAAAACTACATAGAGATAAGGATGTTCGGTGTATCCCATTGCGGATCTTCGCCCTTTAGAATGTCCGATAAAGCCTTCTTTTTCAAATCTCTCTGTCATGCGTGCTGCTAGATTTCATATGCTCTTATGTCTTAAATGTTTTCTTAATGAAATTTGCTACTTCTCTCTGCATCAGTTGCAATCTCTTCCTCAACATGAGTCTATTCCTTTTTTCAAATTATTTGCTACTGCTTATAGATTCCGATTACCGTACCTCTTTGTGTATGATAGATGATCTGAAATGCACACCTTTTCGCAATTTTTTGTATTTCTGCTACTGTAGCTACATTGTGCGCCTGATATGCAGGGCCATTCTTTGAACCAACATGTTTCAGTATACAATATTAGCGACTAAATTGAAGCTAGTCTACGCCATCCTCAATATGTTTCCCACTTAAGGGGATTCTAATTTTGATGACGATTTTGTACACTGAACACGTAACTTGATGATTTGGACTCCTTTTAAAATCGACATCGAAGGCATTGTCTGTTCCTACAGGATATCGAGTGCAGTCAGACAAAGGCAACCTAAATAACGGTATTCCTTAAACAGTAAAACAGGCAACGGCATCGATGCCATTGTTGCTGCAAGTGTTCACTGTGTGTAGGGTGGACCACATCACTCATTGTTGGACTAAGAAGAATCGGATAGATATCGTGATTTTGTGGATAGTCGATAAGACGACACGGAGGGAAACAATGCTCTGACATCACGATGATGATGACCTGGCTGCCACGTCATCAGTCTATGCGTGCGTGGGGAGCCGGAACACCCAAACAGCAATATCGTAAGTGAATAAAACCTCTAGTAAATACTACCACTCATCAACGCTTCTTAGGAGGCGTTTGGAGAGAATAAGAAACGTTAAATAATGAAAGAATTCCAATGCATTTTTTGGTTCGAAATAGCTAGAGTAAAATGAAATGCTCTTAAAGATTAGCCTCTCCATCATCGTTGCATCCTCGTTATGTATTAGCATATATAGCTCTCCATGGAGACCTGCGTCTTAACGTCTTAAAAGGAAAAGTGGATCAATAAAGCATGCCTTGAGGTTTACTTAATACTCGACAATCGTCACTCAAAGTAAACGATGAACATCTGATCTAGGGTTGCTCTTATTCCAAAGAGCCATTGCAAATGCTCGTACAGTAATCACATTCAACCAGCGTCAACGTACGGTGACTTTCCTGAAGAGAAAATCAGTGTTACAATCGGCAGTACAAAGTGGAATGCTAGTGAGCCATGCAGACTCCTTCCTAATGTGCACCGTATGCGCACATCATCTGCCCGCCAATTAATTTTGAATGCACTATTAATTGCAGCGAAACCGATCTTAATGCCAGAGGTGATGACCATTGGCTTGAAATCATCAGCATTACATGACAATATCTGTACTACTTTAGCAGGAGACCCATCTCGATGTTCCATGACAAACATCTGTCATTAGTATTGTTTGGGTGAGAATGAGTCCTGTCAAAGGGCTTTGCTTTAATCTAACAAAGTAGCATTGCATCACGCTGGGTGACAATCATGACTGCAGTGGTTAATAAGGCTGTGTTATTCAGAGGTCAAAAGGAATTTTACGACTGCGCCTCATTACATGAATAGCTGTGCTTAACATGTAGTCACGGATTTTGGTAAGTTTAAAATCAACTACTGCCCATGTCTTTGTCAAACCACAATTTGTTGTAAGCTGTTCATTTACGATTACATCCAGTTACATCCTTGCGGGTAAATCATACTTGATGTGCCAAGTTGGAAAAATGCAGATTGACCCCTATGAAATATGCCAAACAATCGTCAATTTATGTCGGACATGAATTGATCTCGACATCTAATTTTTGGTAAAATGCTGTCAATTCAAAAGTCTAGCTAAATGAATTACAACAAGCTGTGTTTCCGCTGCTCTCTTTGCCCATAAATAGAAGTTCAAATCTGTTTAGATGCCTTAAAGCTGATGCACAAGGAGAAATATTGAGCATTAAATTTAGTTCAAAGAGCATCATTGGGATCTTAAAATAGAATATGACTTCACCACCTTCATTTTGTAGAGACATGTTTAATAAAGCGCGCTTAAATTAGTTGTAAAATTTAAGGCAGACGGAGTCGTCTATGCGTCACTTGGAGCACAGATTCTATCTACTCTAGACATTGCCCTTAAAATTATAAACGATATGCAAATTTTATCTGATGCATTGAGCGAATTTGAAGGGTTCATAAGAACATTTAGATGGATGGGATGCACATTCCATTGACGCAATGTTGGCCCGAAATGTATTGCAAAAAGGAAATGGATTCTCGTAGTTGTAAGCCTCATTATATTTCTGGTCGCATAATTTGAACATATTTTCACTCCCAATAGTTCAAAGCAAATGTCTTCAAGTTTGATTTCAGCAAAATGCTTTTTATATATCGACGTTAATTATTAGAGATTAAAGGTGCAAGCATTATAAATAATATCCAAATATGCCGAAGCCTACTTTAGGGGAACGATTATTTGTCCATTTAAGTGTTTTTAGCTAGCACAAGGGTAAGAGCTGATCAGAAGTGACGAGCCTTCCGTGAACTCAAAATAAAAGAAAAATTCTGTTTACCCTAGAAGCAACCTTCATGTTTTTACTGACCTAAATCACTCCAATATTATGGACATTAATTTTAACAAAAATGTGGAATGGTATTACACCAGACACTATTTATCACGAGTCTCTTCTTAGGGCACCAAAGTCTTCTGAGAGGCGGATCATTCGCGAAACAAAATGCATGCGATTTCTCGGGTCGTTCCAAGTGATTAAAGAGAATCAGTGGTTCACCTGTCTTCTACAAGCACTACCTTCCCATCAGCTCCAAAACAAAAATCCGGGCCTCATTTTTCCGCCTCTTAAATGATACTAATACTGAGACTACGCGACACACCTCTTCTCCATGTTGTCTTTAAGAAAAGGATTCTACCTAAAGCGACTGGCTCGCGACAAATTTTCTATATAACCTTGCATAATCTCTGACAAAGTTCTTTGTACCTAATGCTTTTATCTCAAAGGAACGAAAACTCGTGTCGTTAGTAAAGATTTTGCCCTATTTATTTAATAAATATTTGGCCTTTGCGTGTAGCTTTGCATCACGAAGACAGCTGTGTCTAGGACGTTGGTAACTTCCAAATCATTACCATAATTGGCAAGCCCATCAAATTACCAGAAATTGCACTTATCATTTCACTTCATGAGTATTTTATCCTCTAGCCTTACCAGCTCAGTCGATAAACTTAGGAGTGCTTACTTACTGTCTTGAACTGAGACAACCAACACGATTGTTCATCCATGCAGCAGCTGAAAAATTGACATGAAGCGATACACGCTGAGCATATTACGATGAAGGCGGAGTCATTGGCGTAGATTTAAGCATGATGCCTCAAAAGGGTCTGAATCAAATCTCTAGTTAAATTTTCGTGCTGTCATTACTGCTGTTTAAGCCGAAACAATCTTTGATATCGATTTGCACGAATTTTATACCCACAATTAGATGAGCCTCCCTTTCCTCTATTCTGCTTGTTCCCACAAAACTATTTCGATTTCTGATATAACTAAAGGGCTTCCCTTGCAATTTCCTTTGAAATTGAACCCATCCATTTCGATAGTATGCTCAAGGACTTCCTAAACCCTTGATGCGTGATTAAAACCATCCTATTATCCAGCAAGCTGCACTTATCATTTAGAAATGAGGCAACAGTGAAGGAAATAACGTTGAACAACAGCATAGGCCAAGAAACTTAGCTAGCGTAGTTTTTGTACTAACAGTCTTCTGAATTGCGTTTTAGCATTCAATATTCACAAAGATGTCCTACCGATGCATACAAGATTCGCTAGTAGCGTTTTAAAGTGAACATGCATGGTCTTTTCATGTACGACCCTGGATTGCCCATGCTAAGCATGTTGCCCAAAATTAATAAATGGTCATGGTAAATGCCCACGAAAATAAACGGCAGTTAGTCCTAACGAGCACCAGTTCCATTTCTAGGTCTCGATCTTGGGTAATTGTTCCCAAGTTTAGTAAAGTGAAAACGGTGTAATTAGTTGATTTATCAAAAGCGTCCGTCAAATGAACTCAAAGAAGAGTGAAAAATTGGGAACGTTTGACTTAATTTGTGCAATTTGTGAAAAAAGATAGAAAACGTCCGATTGAAAAAAAAGAAATATCAATTTAAGCATTGCCATGCGAAGTTTAACAGCGCCAGCACAAAATAGTGCTTTTTTATGCGTATGCTGCCGAGTTTAAGACAACGAAGACAATTGGGTAACAAGAAGTGATGTCGCCTAGCCTGTGCTAGCAGACCTCTACAACCACAAATTCTATTTAGACATCCGACCATATCTTCTTTGTCTCAGTCAAACTTTCGTCCTCCAGTGAAGGTGAACGCCCCCAACAGGTCCACATTCATTATCCGTGCGGTCTCATTTCTCAGCGTTACAGCAGAGGAGGCGCGATATGAAGTGAATGCAAGGTTAGAAAGGTAGATCAGGATAGTGTGAATGCACGCAGTGGTCTTTTAGTGCCAAAGGAAACTGAGTTTGAATGGGGTATACCGCCTGCGTCACGTGCCTATAAGGCTGTGGTGCATTTGTTTATGTGAATAGGAGGGTATAAAGCGCATAGATATTGAGATAAATAATAATGACGTCATTTCGTGCACCCCTGGGCCGATGGATGTAAAGTCATCACTGATATGTGGAGGGACTGACAAGTGTGAAAGCTCGACACTATTGAGGTGATGAATGCAATTGTGGACCGACGTGCTCGAATTTACCCAAGTCTATTAAATTTCGAACCTGATACAATAAAAGACTAGTGCATAGTCCGTTGGCAAATGCTTTAAAGTCTTGCCTAAATTCTACTTATCGGGAATAAGCACTTTTTTCAAAACCTGCCCCAGTATATTTATAATTAGCTAATAAAAATACAGGCCACTCTACAACTCGCCTCAAAGATATTGGAAGACCATCGGAATCGGCCAATAACCACATACGACTATGTAACACTTTGAGTAGGCGCTGTTCAGACTCCCGTTGGAAATGTCTCACATCAACCACTGTTTTTCAAGCTACAATCACAAGAATATTTAATTAGCAGCAAACCCATTTGTCTTATGTACATCTCTATATGATGCGTGTTGTGTTTTCAATGCCCGATTCTCCCATGCTTTTATGTCCAGCATGTTGCTACTTGATCTTTGAAACAAACTGCATCTTACAACAAAATTAATTAAAATTTTATCCGCTTTTCAACAGCGAAATCTGCACATGTTTGAATCTAGAGCATCTTTACTGACCCCAACAGATGGAAGCGGAGACGAAAGAACTATCCAGCACTCGACGGAATCCTGACGGTACTTCTGTTTCATTAACAGCCTTCCCAAAATGAGTGATACAAACTTTCATTCAACTCAGTGACTGTTAGGCATGCCTAAGGATTCCAAAGGATCACAAATCTCCTTGAGGCTGGGGTGTGAACGCACATAATGGTTGGAAAATTTGGTAGGGGTGTTATAAGTAATGCAATCGCCTTGGAATTTATGCTTGCTTTATGTGCTTTATAGCCATGCAAACCTCTAACCCATTCGCTTGTAAATGATGCACTATTTTAGCAGAATACATACGTGTCGGTGTAGCACCTCTAACTATGTGCGTTCAATAGTCACTTATGCCTAGTCACCATCATAGCATTGCGTTAATGCGCATCCGCTTTCGTCTTAGAAGGCGCGCAGTGGGATGTAATGGCATGAAACTGGTTTATAAGAATTAAAACGTTAAATAGATGGTCCTCTGTGTCTTTAGTGTGCTGCAAAACGTAAAATTTAACCCGGATCCCTCAGTGAGGATCCTGAAAAAGGCAGCTCGTTGTTTTGGAGCTGAATATGTGAATCCCGCTTATACCAAATTGGTGTGGTGCATGATTGATAATAGTGCTTTCAAATTTTCGCATTGTCATCTCTCAGAACAATAGAATGATGGACTTGACATTTGGGCTCGCATAGTTTGCATTTCTGTCTAGAGATTTCCTTTTTTATACTCAAGCACGCTTGAGGCGGCCAAGACTAACTAGTTACTGATGACGAAGCCAATGACGTTGGCCTAAAACTTTCAGTCCTTCTGCATACTGGAAAAAGGGTTAATTTCAGATATCAGGGCATTTATTTAGGCATGTGCAGAAAATCCAGCCGCAACAGTGGCAATTGAAGGTGTACAGGCCTCATTTGTTTGACGCCAAAAAGAGTCAGGGGGTCGTTGCCTAAGTCCTCTTTCTTTGCCATCGCCTTGGTGCTGCTGACGGTCTCTGCTACCGTATTTAGAGGTGGAAGGACATTGCTAATGAATTGGTGCCCAGGAGTTGCAAGGCAAAACTGGCATGGGATTTTGTATTCACTGAGGTGGGTTTGCTCGTAGGCGAGCATCGCTAAAAGAGGAGGAGAAGTAAGGCATCTATTTTGCGCTGACAACGAAGTAATTATAAAATGCTTTTGTATGCAAACAACTTGTTGTGTAATTGAGTTTTCAAATTTTGCATGACTTTTTTGAAGTCATGGCTTCAAAGCTGTCACCTTTGCTGCCTACGTGCAATAATCCATTATCCATCCGAATTTTTGCGCCCAACACATCATAAAGTCAAGATATTTTGGCTGTAGAAGCAATGTTTGCTTCCTCCTGACTGCATGTTATGTACGTGAAATCTAAGATTGACCAGCTGCTGACTGATAAAAGCCTAAGCAGTCGATTGATTATGTTGACTAAGACACATTAGCATGCTGACGATAAAGGTGGCGATTAACTTTTCCTGCCCCTTGCTTCCTTCCAGTTCACCTACCTAACATCTACTCGTTTTAGTGCACATTCTGGAATTTGATTAAGCATTTTTTGCGTGGCATGGACAGCAGTGGATATTTAATCTATGTTCATGAGAGGCATGGTCTCCTCGTTTCATGTCTCTAACAGCAATGACACTCAAGCCGCCAGAAAAGAATCTGCTAAAAAAGGTTAGGCGCATGACTATGTAAAAAAGAAGGACTTGAGAAAAAACGCCTGCTATGAGAATCAACAGATTCAAACAGATAAATGCACTGAAAAACCCTTCATTTCAAGCAATTTAGAATTTACCACACTTTGGTTACACCCATACATCCATGCCGTTGCGAATTATCGCGTTTAGGGTGTTTATGAGTATAATTTAGAACTCCTATTCCCCTTGATAAAAAAGAACTAGGTTCTATTACTGATTATGCACTATTTTGCTACAGACAGTTCAATATGACATGGCTCTTGACATGGGTGACACACCGGGTAGAACAGAGGGTACTACTGAAATGTAAAAGTAGACTTGCTTAAACAGCAATATAAAAAAACAAAACGTAAAAAAGGTAGACAATAATATACATTTACGCTAAAAATATAAACACAAGAGCGTAGCAATGCACATCGTGGCAAAATTTTGGAGCGCTGTGCAGTGTTGGCAGATTAGCACAGCAGGCGCAAGTGGTAGCAGTTGAACGGGTTTGATGGGGATGGCAGCGCATCGAACTTACTTGGCTCAGCATTGCGTTGCGCTGTGTTGAAGCCTGCGACGGACTCTAATCGGGTTCGCTCGGGTGCATAGTTTTGGCCAGTGGGGAATCTTCGGGCGTCCCAACTTCCTTTCATCCTCTGGTGGCATCGCTAGTTACGTCTCTGTGTTGCACTTTACCCTCCCACCTCAGATTGGAGCGTCCGTGACTTTGTTCACTGCATAAGCGCACCAAGTGGCAATGACATAGTAGCATGATAGGTACCCTTGATGTGGTGACTCTGTTAACCTCTTTACTTTGATTGACGAATTGGGTCCGAGCCACTACCGTACGGTTTCGCAACTTAGATTTTTTGTTTGCTTTTTAGTCCGTTACCGGGTGTGGTGCGATAAATTTCGGCTAATTATTGAAGTAATGTGTATGCCGGACGTTATGAGAGGGTGTTTCGTGATGTTTCGTAATTAACTTAGCACATTAAATCCACACGAATTCTCAAAGGGTGGGAGAATGAAAAGTGGTGTTCCTTTTTGAATTCCTTGTCGTCTTAACGCTCATTAGGCTTTTTTGATGTTGTTAGGCAGGCATTAGCATGATTCGACAAGGTAGTTGCCAACGCCCGGTCCTCATTGAGCTCAATTGCTTGGTGTTTGACTGATTCAATGGCTTATTGTGGCCTCGATTCTTCATGCAATTCTTGTCAATATGCGTTTTTTGTCGTACGTGTTGTTATTATCATACAGAGAGAAGACTCACAACCATTTTATGCCAGTGACATTTGCATAAACGACTCTTACTCTGTAACTGAAGTAGTTGCTTTCTGCATGTTTATAGTTCATTGGGTTGCATTGTAGGCGTCTAAATGGCTGTGTGCTACACAAAACGGCTGCTGAGGTCCATGATTACCGTGAACATGCAGTCAAATTTTATCATGCTGTTGACTTCCTCAATGTCTCACTGACTATATGCGGCCTAGACTGTTGTCGCTCTAAAGTACTGACTGAAAAGTACCTGAGATACCTTCTACCTACTCAGTACTCCTTTTGCCCTAATTTTGACAACCGACGTAGCCCTCAGTAGATGCTGCGATAGTTGGTAGTAGTGAAACGGCACAACTAATATACGGCCATTTTTTAACGACTTATGTTTTTCTTTTGTTTTCATTAAGCCACACATTTTAGGTGTCGTACTAATATCGGGGTCTTCTGATATGCCTTGATTTCATATTTCTGCAGCAATCACCAAAGAACGGAGCACTAATTTGCCACAGGGTGAGAGGTTATATGCCCGTGAATTGGCTGCTGTAACCGGTTCAATGCTTTCCTTTCCTACCTAGCTTCCGACCCTTTGGAACTAAGAGGTACATCAAATAAACAAGTCATTAGGCGGTACCCTTTCGAGGCCTTTAATCGGACCTTAGAAGGCAGGGGTTTAATACCGACGTGGTGACCACTTTTAGAAGGTGCTCTCAGTAAATTAGCGAGTTTTAATAATGTGTTTAACGTAACAGTGTTCTAATGAAGCAGAATAAGTGTTGAGCTCCACGCTACTACGTATTTTCCACCAGGTGAAAGTTCAAGCGCTTTTCCGTAAATGCGTGCAGGTTGTAGCTCTTCTTGTGTCACATAAAGACGCGAATCAAACAATCGTTCCCACAGCAAAATGAATTGAGGCCCATTCTCGTACTCGCAATTTCCTGTTAGGTTGCTAATAAGTGGCTTCGGGGAACTTTCTCATGATTAAGGAGGGGAATGGACGCTTGTGCTTGGGTGAAATAATGTGGAGCAGAGGCAAGCCTGCAGCACAGCTACTACTGATTGGCTAAACCACCACAAAAATGACTACTAGAAACGACAAATAGGGCTGCTATCAAATTCTGGCACACACCAAATCAGTCGGTTTGAGGAGGATTTGACAAAATGTTGGGTCGGTGTTTGATTAACCTCATTTTCGGGGAGTTCTAGAATTTGTGAGTTATCTTAGCAAAAACCGCTTGCTTCATCGTGACTCCCTGGTTTATAGCTAGTTGACTAACACGGACACTCCTACAAAGAGTGTGGTAAGGACTTCTGCTCTTTTAATTAAAACATTCGCTGAATCATTGCGCAATTGCCGCCACTTTTTGAATCGAAATAAATACTAGTAAAGAAGTCACAATTTTTTACATATTAGATTACTATAAAAAAGCAGCAAATCAAGCGCGGGACAGTTTCATTGCCTGTGCAAAAACCTTCGAAAACTTCATACGCACAAGGAGAGGACTAATGGTTTTAAGTTCTAGTAGTTTGTAATTAAGTGCAGAGGCCTTAAACGTAATGTCATTAGAATATGACTTTCATGTTTAAATGCCAGATAAGCTATTATTCGTCGAAATATTACATTGTCCATCTGGAGAGATAAGTGTAGTAATTAAGCGTAGCTGCCAAGTAAGTCGAGTAATATGGCCGATTCTGACGTAGAGCAGACAATCTTACCTTTAGCCACCATAATAGAACTTTCTGCAGTTTGCCACACAAGTGCCCACTACAATTGCGTCCAAAAGTATTGTCCATTTGCAACTTCCCCATGGCAGCATATATCGCTGTGCTCTCCAAGCCATTGACGATTACGTCAGCTACTTCAGGTGCATCTTCAAACTCTTCTTTCCTTTCTCAAGTTTCCTTTTTTCAACTGGCTTATAAGGTATTGATATTACTTTTGCTCGCCTCGTATTGAGATCTAACAGATGCGCAATACAATTTACTGCTTGGGAAATCATTTCAACGTTCACTCATGGAATGAGTATGTGATGTGCCCTAATTGCAGAATATAGCAATTATGGAGTCACATCAACAAATAGAAAATACAAAACAAGTTCATTGCATCCTTGTACAGGATAATGTTCCACTCCACCACATCTGCTAACCTGACCTTAAATTGAACATAAAAGTGCGTATGCAGACTTAAAAACCAGCAGCCTGTGTGAGCTAATTACTCTAAAGTCACTGCTTCAGCAGCTGCTACGATTACAGCTACTGCCTCAAAAGAAACCCCGTGTGTCAGGAAGTGAGGAAGTGGTTTTCATTAGGACGCCAAACAGATCATCTATGCCAATCACAACTGATCAAAAGGCAGCTACACCTCCGCTTTTTTCGAATTGTCTCCGAGGTCTCTCCATTCTCTTAGAGCCTACTTCTAATTCGTGAATTTACAAGGCCTGTAAACGTTCAGAACCTCCATGTGACTTGAACCAACCATGATTTTACCGCAAAGTTGTTGGTGCCCAAACGATAAACCTTTTCATTTGCTACTGGAGGCCAAGCAGTTCGTGGATCTGATTTAATGATTAATTAATGAGGTAAATACGCCTAGCATTACTGGCAATCAAAGTTCATAAACTGATCATAATCATTTGAGGTGAGGTCGGAATAGGAGGCGGAGTTAAGTGGCAAAACAAGTGAGAAAACTAGTCTTATTTAGGGGCGAATCGGTAAAAGGCAAGTTATGATGCCTGCTATAGTAGACTTTTTCAATGTGCGAATTCGGATTTGAATGGGATGTAAAAACCACTGCTTTTCCAACGTCTTAAGGCAATCAACGATTGTAGCAATGCATCACATCTAGCGTCTTTGTAAATCCTGACAATAGGGAATCGCTTATTTCAGAAGAGTAGTGAAAGTGTCTAGTGGACCGCAGCCCGTCTCAATCCTCCTTCTCTTTATTGTTCCGCCACTATAGGTCTGCGAGATTAAGAGGCAATGGTAACCAGGGATAAGGTGTGCGGTAGAGTCGGCATAGCTGCATGGACGCCGCTAGCGGCAGCTTTCGCGTCCTTTCGACACGATGTGGCGGGGTCTGAGTCACCCTTGAAATCAGCATAGAGCTTCCAAGTGCAAGGGTAGCTTTTCTGTGTATTTTTTTTTGAACTTCATCCTCCTTATAGAGCAGTTTTATGATGAATTTTGTTTTGTTCGTTGGCTTTAATAGTTCATCTTTGTAGGCCTTTACATACCCTGCCATGCACAGTAAAAGAATAAGTTAACAACTCATGTCCTCAAAATTGCGGGTTAGTTCTGAAGAAAAACCAGTCTGGAAGTAGCCTACTTGTCGACATAATGAAGGGTTGAGAAACTGTTAGTGTAGTTTTTCATCAAAATAATAAACTGACACTTGTTTCCAAAGCCGACGCTAGCACAAAACGATTCCTAACACCCATAACGCTTCCTTTAAATATCATTTCACCAGTCATTGAATATGCGTTTGTGTGGCTTAATATCCTGTGCCCATTTTTCATTGCTACGGATGACATTTTACAATGATCTTGGATTTGAATGTAGCACATCGCTCGCGTACTTTGTCGTGAAGGTGCCTAAAATCCTATTGAACTGGTGTAGCTTAAAATTGTTAGAGAGTGTGCAAACCGTAAATCTCATATGCCGATTGCAACTGGGGAAGCCACTAGTCCTTCGTTTCTAACACCAATATTTTACATCGGTTGCTGGTGGTGGATGGGATTGCGGTTCCATAGCTGCACTCTGTCAACGTTCTATAGACATTGGGAGGACTAATCCACCTATGTTGATTGAAGCGGAAGTTGGAATTTAACTTTAATCCCTAGAATCCGGCAAGGTGTTATCAGTGACGTGGAAAAAATTTGCCACTAATTTTCGTCCCATTTGCCTGGGTTTCAAAAGTTTTGACGTCGGACAAGCGTTAGTAAGGGCATGCTGTAATTGACATTGACCCTTTGTTTCCAATTCCCACTCATTCATTTTGCCGTGGTAGTCCCTGTGCTTCGGCACATTACTAGCAAATCAATTCAAGCAATAGTTTTTTTCCCAGGCCAGTGACTTCACCATTATCAAACGTATGTTGTAAAAAGAGTTGTTTTAAAGTTATATAATTTGTTGAAGAAATAAGCCAAGCAATATTTCGCCAATTTGATGATAACTGGTGTACTGAAAGGTCAGCAGAAATATTTGGGAAAACTGACCCATTTCGCTTGTGCCATTTCTTATAACTCTCCAGTAAGGTTAGTCTTAAATACCATACCACCAACCTAATAGTGTATACACGCATTATAGATGCATATGTGGTGCGTCGTGTTAGCTGCCGCTTAATATGCTGTGAAGAGGCTGAGGTGAGTCCCTTTGAATGGCACAGAGTTGCGTCATTTTAAAGTTATCTTGACGCGTATGAGCTGGCAAGGAAGGTAGGATGCAAGTGTGCGCACGATTAGAGGACGGTTGATGACGCGTGATCAAAGAAAGTGGGTGAATCAATCTCGCACACTTGTTGTCTCGATTGATCTTGGCCATGTAGTGTGGGTTAGAGCACCTAAGCGTAGTTTTGTATAGTTACGGCTAATCAGGACAAGCTGAGCAAAGGGTGATGCGGTAGAACGTACTTAGCACTATACCAAGAGGTGGATCCTCCGAGGACACAGGAATCTATGTTTATTGGAGAGACGAAAATTCTGTTTGGGATTGGCAAGGGAATTATTCCTGAGACTATTCAGAGTATTGCTTTGTCGGAACTCGTGCTACAGCCAAGCTGGTGGCGCTAAAACGGACCTGCCGAAGAGCCGCTACCTAAAGTAATAAACTATCAAAAATTATGCCTGTAGGAGAAGCTTATATCCCAGAGGCTCTACTCTCGTAACCATTTACTTACGACATTCTAAAAAATAGGTCCCTTGTTCACTCTACTGCAATTTTGATCATGCACAGCCATACTTCAGGTGTATCAACACTCACTATGGGGCTAAGATTTCACCCATCGTCCTGGGCAATCTTCACTACCCACTTACCTACCACAGGCGTACGCAAGCACGTGTGTCACCTTTCCTGTTAATTCATATGCGTCTAGGAATAGAGTTACCTATGTCGAAGCCCTGTTCCTCAGACAAATTAGTAGGTGGATATTGCCATGATTATAAAACTCTGTGGTTTCCAAAAGAGACCTGCTTCGGGCACTGCAGCACAGTAAGCGACGACAAACATTGCGCGTTATATGTGTTTGTGTATTCTATTTAGAAATCAAACCCACTGTTAAGCTATTGGAATCGGCACAAAAAGAACGGGCTAATTTTAGCACACTGTCAGCGAAAATGCACTTCCAACGTTAGTGCAGCATGGGAAAGGCTATTTTACTCTATCCCTTAACTATCTATCAACATTTAAAGGACCTCTTTCAACAGCTATCATTTGTCATTTGAGCACGATATAATTAACGTTTCGAATCGACTCGTCAGTCATGCTTACAATTTCGGAAGTTTAGATACTACTACGGGAGAAGATAGTTTTGTGGATGCCAAAATAATGGGCCGATGGTAAGTTCAGTGTGCCAATACCCAATTCTATAAAAGTCAAAATTACTAAGCCCTGGAAAAAAAGGCGGGATCTAGTAGGCACTGGTAGTAATTGCAGGATATTGGAGATCAAGCATTTAAAACTTGCTTGCTGCACATTTTGTATTTACTGGCTTTATTAATTTTGCATTGGCAAACGGTTGCTTGGATACATTTAAAAACGCATAATTAAATCCAGTGCCAGATACAAATGGGAAACATTACTGATGAGAAGGAAGTACAAGTGAAATCATGAGTAGTGATTGGCATATGAGACAGTCGCTTCGCTCTATCTCCTCCAATAAAAGCGACGTTTTAAATAGTCTGCATCTTTGCCACGAAAAATTAGGACTGATGCAATCGACTTAATCCACGAAACTACGAATGCCTTCCGCAATGATAGACTATTTGTATAGGACTTTACGCTATGCGGAAACAAGTACGTTGATCGAGAGGCATGGTACTTACCATGAACAGTAAAAATAATAGGAATTGTGCATTGACAATGTTCGCTTTAAAATCAACAATGCCTTGCCATCGCGTCAGCGGCAGAAGTAGACCACTAGTCCTTCATCTTTTCGATTTAATGTTAACGGAGCTACATTTGAACTAGTCTTACCTCAAAGACAATTCAACCTACCACATTGGTGATATCTCTGGTAAACTCGTTCCTCAGCCGTGCATGAGTGAACTTGCGAAGATCCGGAATAGATGTAATATCTGAGCAAAAGACCAGTGCCGTCATAAAGTATAAATGGAGTAGTTGTTTGCCGAACCATGATTTGTTGAATGAAACGGATGGAAGGAGAAATAAATCTTAAGATGAGTGCGCAGAAAAGCTTCTCTTGGGTTTTAAAGTTCCTTTAATGTTGTCACAATTATCTCAGACTGCAATAAAGGCGATGGGAGAGTGAAACTTACCTTACGACAAGTGGATGCGGGAGAAGCACTTGAAGCAAAGGCATCGTTAAGTCTATCGCTAATCCACCAATGTGGGATAAAAGAGCATTCGTTGCTGGCGTACTGGAGGGGTCAGAGATGGAAACGAAAGCCGTGGGAAATGTGACTCTACATGAGCCTACATTGAAAAGAGACATGCGGTTATTTTCTTTCTGCTTCTGTCAATAAAATTTAAATCGCAAAACACGAACTACTAACAGCGGTGAAAGATGGTCAATCCATTTCTGCTGTGATCACAAAATGATGGTGGGAAGACCTGTCACTTCAACTGTAGTTAAAGTTTCCTCCTCTTTAGTAACTGCTGGTAGAGAGATAAAAATAAATGTGCTGCATTTCTACACTTCCGTAATTCAAAGCAGAGCCACTTCACCTACTAAGAAATGTTTTTCGAAGCAGCTTTCTGAACATAGTCTGCCAGGTTCATGATGTCAGAACTATTTGGTGGTTTTGTTCACAAACTCTTATTTGGAACAGCTTTGTGGAAGACGCCATCCAGTCGTATTCGGTGAACAAAGTTGCCGTGGCTTCTCCATTGACTTTTGGGCCGTAGGAAGGTTTTTCAAAGAGACTTCTTGAAACCTGTGAGCGTTAGTGAATCATTGCTAAATTGCTTGCCCATCGAAGGGACGACATGACATACACGAATAAAGTACTACCGCTCCTCACTTTTCCTATTTTTAGTAATTTTTATTCAAGCTCTACGTGCTTAGCACCAGTTGCTGATGTCAGCAATTGGCTGGGGAATCAAACAGTGTAGATGTTTCAAAGTCTGTATTGGTAAGGGCAAAGCGGCGACTGAATACTGCGTTGTTGTTGTTTTTCACATTCCAAGTCAAAACCGTGCCAAGCTTGCGGATTGTAGAGAGAGGCTCGGATTGTAGGTTATAGAGTGGTGGTGGTACCTTCTTAATTGTGCAAAGCATCTTGGTTAAAGTTCCTGTGCATTTGCTTTTTTTCTAATTGGCTAACGATTGATGAACGATATGAGCTTATGAATCTTTTGGCACTTCTGCCCCCATTCAGTGACCCTTAGGTGAAGGCGCTTGACCACCAATGCAAGGAAAACTGGGCGCATCTGAAAGTTTTGTAAGCAGACTTTTCTACTCCTCCCCATGGGGTAAGTTTGCTTACACCTCTCAGATGTTACCCCTTCATTATTTAGACGTAAGGCGATAGACATGCTTTGCCATCTCGTTCCAAGCAATAAAATGCGCCTTCTCTCTGGCAGCAAGTGTGTTATTTTGGTTAATGGCAAACGGTTTTCTGGGAAATACTTCTGTTGCTCAGTATGTGCACATCGCTTTGTCAAGTGGTGACTGAAGTGGTTATTCTTCGCAATTGATTGAATCGCTTCACCGCAAAGAGGGTAAAGTACAAAAGTAATTTTCTATGCGTTATGATTCGGACACTTCCTTGTCACTACAGGGATACACGAAATCAACTTCATTGCAGTGGCAATCAGTGTAGAATAAAATTGGCGCTTCTACAACGAATATTATGGAACAGGTTTTTAGTATTTAGAGCTATGTCCCATCGCTTCTTTGAGATCGCCCTTGAAATTAGCATTGCTGTAGAATGTGCTATGATAGGCGCTGCTTTTGAGGGACCTATCCAAAAGCCAGATCTCACCACCAGCTAATCCATCCCAATTCATCTCTTTTGAGTGTGAATTTATTTTTGGCGATCTACTGGGGTTTCGAATTCTTTTATTTTACTGCGTTGAGGGAGGTGTATTTGAAGTTACTTCAAGTTTTACAATATAGTGTACGTGAAAATGAGTTATCAGTTGGCAAGAAATCCAAAAGTACATTACCGAATCAGTTCGGTCATTGGCATATTGATCCTTCCGTTCATCCACTCCCTATCGAGTCTTCTATCTGGTTATTGTCCTAGTCACTTATTCAAGGCTCCTACATTTCTTGGAGATATTTGAAGGCAAACGAATCTGAAAGCAGCACCAGAATGGACGTCAAGTAGCCGGCAGATTAAAAGCATGGATGAAATTTTAAGAGAATAGAGAAAGTTGAGCTCATAATTGACGTTACTGAAGCAGATGTCTTTCCTACACCTTAGCAGCCAACATCACCGACAGCTATGTAGACAGATGCATTGCTAGAGGATCACGAAGTGGGAGTAGCGGAGTTCGAGACTTGTGCAGAACTTGCATCACATAGCGCAGCGTCACTGACTACGTATGTCTGGGTGTCGGAGAGGTTGGGGCAGCCTGACGCTCACATGCGGCCTCAGCTGCCAACATCCAGTCTACCTTGGTGGTCGCAGAAGTAGTGTTAGAGGAAATGGAACGGAGCCTTAACGCAACCCAGACCATCTCCACAGACTTAGAACCGAGGGCGGTTGAGATCCTGGTAATGACTGCTGTCTTCTACGTCCCATTTTTATGCACTTTTAACGTTCTCCCACTTACCCAATCATCATGCCAAACACTCAGTCACTCCATTATCAATTCATCCTCTCTTTGCATACCCGTCCATTGTTTTTCTTTCGTAGTCATATTTGCTTCATTCGTTTAATGATTGCATATTCATATATTGCTTACGGCTTCATTCGAAAACTCAACTATTTGTTTTATCTGATTATTTTATTTGATTCTGACTACTTCATTTCTTTGATCAAATAATTTGATGGATTCTGTTTTAGATTATTCGACGACACTCTTGGATTGGTCGCGTATTTTGAGATTGTCTTAGAGTCTTCTCTATCGAATGCTGGCCTCCACGTGCGGAGCTGTTAGTATTTTTGAGACCGGAATGGGTTGATGTGTTCTAGATGTGCGTAACTTCTGCTGATCCAGTCGATTCTGATCCAGTTGTCAAGTTCCTGTGAACTATAAATGAGTTTGTTCCATTTGTAAACAATGCGCTTCAAGCTCATAAGCGAAGCTGCAAGAGTCAACAGGAAATCTTCAGCTTCTCAAAAATATACCAACTACTTTGAGTAGTATTTTGAGCGACTGAAGCGGGGATTTGGACTGGTAAAGTGCACTTTCTTGCCCACTCTTTGGGCCCTATTCTTTGCACATCACTTGTTTTAAATTCCATTAAAGTGAGACTGTCTGATAAATCCTGAAACTTTACTGAACATCCGTTCGATTTCCCCCTCGTGTTGACTTTTTTGCCTCAATGTAATCTCACTACATTCCTCTGTGCTTTGTGCATTGGAAGCTCATGATTAGTCCATCCTTTCCGTGGTTGATAGCGGATGAAGTTTAACCTAAATGGAGATGTTCGACGCCTCCTCTCACTCCCTTTCCTCACAATTCGTCATGCATTGACTAATTCCTGCTTGTCTTATAGAATTCTTATCTTCCATTCCGTGAAAATAATTACCATCACTGGCCATGAGGGTCACTCATTGATACTTATCCATTGCTGCATTTGTCAGAGTTTTCTTATTTCTATTTTAATTTGGAAATGTATGTGAAGGCCATTGCGTTGCTGTGGTGTGTGACAGTAGCCGATCAGCTTTATTTTAAATTTGTGTAGGCTAGCTGTTCGTTAATTTTGTCTTCAGCTTGTAACCATAGCTGTTGCGAAAGTGAACCTCTAAGTGCCTTCTGATCCTTATTGAAGCAATGGCAAACGCTCGAGGTAATTTAGGGACGATCAACATTGCTCATTAGATCCTGACTTTAACGTTTACTTGAGTGTATTTTTCTTTTTCACTTACTCGGCAGTTCGTGTTAAATTGTGACCTAATGTAGATGTGCGATTTTCCTAATCTGGCGAGGTTAGTTACATATTTCCGGGTTTTGGAGAGTGATTAACGATGGCAGTGGTGGGATGAACGAGATCATACAAGAGAAGGCCTACAAATGATGTTAGTTCATTGGTGCCATAAAAGTCTGCTTCAGCTGCTGGTGGAGACACTAAATAACCGCGCGTTTTTCTGTCTAATTTGGGCTGCACATATCTATCTTTCCATCCAGGCAATTAAGCATCCATTTATACAGGACACATAACCCATCTTCTTTGAATCAATGTGTCCATTTACTCGGCCATTAACATCGAATCTATCCATTTGTCTCTTCATCTCTTTAAGATCGATTTGCCTTTACCAGCCTATTTGACATCACATTCCTGCTTAAAAATGTTTTCTTTATCCTGTGAATAGGCTTCGGAAGTCTTCGGAATAGGCTTGCAAAAGCATATGAGGGAAGAAATGGAACGAAGTCAACCTTGATGCAGGCACTGGGGTAAAAACAGCACCTCTGCATTGGTAGGCCGTCGATGAGTGAAGAAGGGTCAGGTTCTCCAGTTCTACGTGCACCTTGCGGAGGACGTCCCCATGTTTTACTTAGGATCGATGGTGTTGATAATTGTGATAATGATAAGAGGTGTGTCACTCTATTCCATGGAGGGTATTATAGTTCTGCTGCAGCTGGTCCTGCCGTTGTCATCGCGCCTACAAGTACTTCTCTTGTGTTCACTTCAAATACGTACTTCTTCTGAGGCCCTTTTAAAAAAACAATAATATGGGGGTAGAATTATAGCCTCGCAGAAGACATTGGCGACATGGTTGGGTTTCGCTGTCATGGGCACAGAGCGGAAAGCAACTAGAAGCAGACGATCATGTCACGTTCTGAAGATCTTTAACAATTCGAATCCACTAAGTTTCTTTACCCTCTAGCAACACGTGTGAAGTTTTTACAGGAAATGCTGCATAAAAGCTGTCATTCCCACTTTGACCACATCGCTATGCGCGTGAGTAACAACCTGGGCCTCCAAGTTTGAGCTGATTGCTAAGTCCATGTCTGCATTATACAAATAGGTAGGCAAGTCTCTTCCGCAATGTATCCTTCATCTCTTATGAGTTTCCCCCGGACGCCCACTTGTATAGTCATTTGGTCTGTTGGAGCACTCTTTGCGTTCAACATCGGCGAAATGAGCCCGGTATTGACCAGCATCGAGGCGAAGGCGCGCGAACTTGCTACCACTTTGGGACTATGGCTGTACAAATCACTCGAGGGCTCTTAAACCGACTCACCACATCCGGTAAATTTTCATCAACGCAAATCGCCTCTCACTCCCATTCATTTCCGTTGAAGTTTTTAATCAGTCCCTTTTGAATGTCTTTTCTAGATGAACATTTGGATCGCTAATGCGGTAAGAATCCCACCTTGGCCTCTGCATCTGCCACTACATCTCTTGCTAGCAGTGGTAATATTAAGAACTCACATATGACTTCCTCTCATTCTATGGTCACGGCAACCGCTTTAACTCCAGCTGTTGATGTCACCGTCAGTCGAGTTAGATGGGTTCCTCGGTACAGATACCGATGGCCCGTTGTAAGTGTTATTTCTTACTTGTAGATTCATCAACGCATCAACGCCGTCAGCGTACCCTTCAGATCTGATTTTATTTTCTCTTCTGTTCCTTTTCAGACATCCTTTTCAGTGACTGACACCGCAACTGCACACTCTGGCCGTAACAGTCATGAAATGATGGACGAGGGGAATGAAGAGAGGATCCGCTGCCCCTACTTTCCCTTGAATCATGTTCTTGTGCACAATGTGATTTTCTCGACTTTCTAGTACGCAGCTGAACTCAACGCTTATGCCTTATCTCAACTTATTTTGGAGTCTTGTGGGTAGAGGAAAGAAGGGATGAGAACTGATCCGTCTGTTATGGCAGTAGCGATTTACGATTCTGGGATTTGTGGTTACGTTTGCTTTGATTCCTGACATTCCCTTGGGTTCCCTTTGGATGCATCCACTTTCGGCATGACTTACTTTTTCAACGGTTTCGATCTACACGTAATACCCGCTTGAATAATTGGCCCATCGTCAATTATCTGCCATGCGAAAGAATTCAGGAGCTATTCTTCGTTAACCTTTCATCTGCTGTGCTAGACAACTAATGCGGCGTGACAACTTAATTGAGAGTGAGTTGCACGGTGCTATTGTTTTCCTAATGAATAACGAGTTGTCTCTATGGTTGCTGAGTTTTCGTAGTGGCAAGTAGATGCTTTGCAAGGCTCCTTCAGGAGAGGTTTTCCATTTAAGTTGGGGTTTGTCTAAGGCAGGGATTTACCCGTTGCGAGCACTCACGATAAGTGGATTTCAGCGAAAGAAGGGGCTTACCCAAGAGAAAGGGAGCATGTCGGGCGAAATGGTGCGTTCATATTATTCTAAAGCGAAACCAACATTGCCTTTGGCGAATATAGTAATATCAAAGGGGTTAAAGAGGTTTCAGAGTATTTGTCTGAAGCCCAGGTATGTTTGGACGTTGCATAAAATTTGGGTGAAATGAAGGAGATTCATCGCAGCTCAAGATGCGGCTAGTTGCAACAAAGTTGCATTTTTTCGAACACGTCGCATGATCCACCGATGCGTGAGCATTGCATTTTCATTCGAAAATGGCAGGCCTTCTGCTTTCATTCGTAGCATAATTTTTGCATCTGACGTCATCGGTGCAGAGCGTTGAGACAGAACATGCAAAAGTTACGAGCAAAATAGTTGATAAGACTCCATTTGATTCCTTTGATGATATTGGAAGGAGCAGTTGTTAGAGACGCTTGTCTGACCAGGTTCATTGGTTGATGTACTGAAAAAAGGTAGTGGCGAAGCGAGATGTTGAAATGGTCCACCTCCAAAATGGAATACCCAGGCCACGATTTGCCAAACTTGGAACGTAAAGATATTTGCAAATTTTTAATGTTTAGTTCGGGTGGCAGATCAGCAATGTTATGTTGAGCTACTTTGTGCCTGAATTGTTTAGACAGCACGCCATCATTGATAATATGAAAGTCGGATAGATAAAATATGGTGCAAAAATAGTGACCAAGCGGATAATTAGGGAGGAATAAAGGTCCCAAGATACGATGAATAAGGAAGTGCTGCTGGAACCTGCCATTACTGATACGTGCTAAGACAGATGGATTGCGTGGCAGAAGTGTCGAGATTTAAATAATTCATACCTGTGGAGGAAGAATGTAAATGGCCTCACCTTGGTGTAAACGCATTGGTTCTTCGTGTATTGTGCAATTCGAACGCAGATCATGCTGTTGCTTTGTCCCAGATTTTGGAATATGTGGGCGTCCGCGCATCAACGTTAATGGCGAATAAGGTCACTTTAACAGTTCACAATTCAGGACGGCGAAAGCGGCAATGGTCCGAATATCCGCGAAACGGATGTACTACCACTTTTTCTTATCCTCCTAAAAACTGCAGATCATTACGCGTTAGACCATTTACTGATTAGATGTGGCTGATCGACAGAGCATTTGAGGTAGTGAGATGTGAATGGATTTGATAACTCATAGACCGACTCCAACCGGCAGTACACTGAGAGCACTGGCCCAGACACGGATGACTTCATAAGACCATGCCCTCATTTACATGAACCAAAGGTTTATCGCGCGGATTTTGACGCATTGACTTCTAACCCCATAGAAAATACAATGAAGGTTTCGTTAAATAATTGATGATGCAGCGCATTCAAATATACTCCAAGCAGTAACTTTGCCTTAGTGGCAACTTAGAGATGAGGGTTTCGAATTTTTTGACATTGCAATATTCTCTGCACGCAGCCGCTTGAATTGGTATGCTCTAGAGCACTGTGTAATTTCTTCTAAAGATTATCAAAGTTTATGGCGTTGATGAAATTTACCACTTATGCCTGTATTATTCACACTCACTCTGTCTAAATGAGCTGAACATTTTTTCTCGAAATGCTTGCCAACTGCCAGACCTCTTTATAGATGATAAATAACATGAAATACACGATTCCTCACTTTGATCATTTTTCCGCTACTAAAACGACATTGCGCGTCTGATAGGTGAGGCCTTCCAGTGGATCAACATGTTTTGATAGCAATATGAATGACTAGATCGAAACTAGTCTGCGCCACTCCCAGCGTGTCTCTACTTTTGGGAATTTCGATTTTGATGACAATTTTGCTTGCTGAGCGCGTACGTTACTGATTGTAGATATCTTTTAAAATCGCCGCCAAAAGGCAATATTTCGCTTTGCAGGACATCAGTTGCAGTGAAACATGCAACAGTGCCGTTGCCATTGATGCTGCAAGTTGTCACTGCGCACAGAGAATTATGAGTTCCCATGTTATTGGAAAGTACCGCTCTTAATTGAACTAAGTATTGATAGGCGTCGCAATTGCGTGAATATCGGGCGAAATGATATAGAGATAGCCGATTTGTTGTCATCACGGTGGGGTTGATTGGAACTTTCCGTCAAAGACATCAGACATTTAAAATTTGTCGGATCTGTCATGCCATTAATCCAAGCTATCTTCTCTCGGTAATGCGGATTTCAGAACCAAGATTCAATACTTCTTTCTTGTATGCACTTATTCCCCTCCGTTCATTTCGCTAAGATTTCTTCATCATATCTTATTCATTTGACTTTTATTGTATCGGTAACGTCATACTGGTGCGGGAAATCAAGCTCGGAATAGCTGAAATCGTAAATTAACTAGCCTTCATACTGAGGTGGCAGTTATTTATTACTAGTACCATAGAGCTAAAAAGGAAATAGTAATAATGGACAGCTGATTATTTCATTATGCAAAATGACAAGAAATGTGCAGGATACTGGAGAATTGGTTAGGCTCATTTACGCAGCCACGTTGTTGTACTCTCCTCTTTTACCTTTTGCAATGAAAGTACCGGATCCTCGACAGCTGGCCTACATGACATGTTGCGCCAAGTTTAGAAAACGAATTCGGCAAGATTGTATGCACGATCGAAGCAAAGCTCGAATAAATTTAAGGAAAACTATGAGCCTGAAATCTTTAACGATTATGCATCCACCATTTGATTAAAGGCAGTATCAAAATATATAGATTAGAAGTACGCTTAAAGAAATTGGATGCTCGTGGGACTTCTCCCAAGCATTTTACCTCGGTCTCTCCATCAGACCCATTGGGATGGCATTAAAAGACGTGGAATGTCGGGCAACCTCTTTTGATCCACCGTCAGTAAGACTTGCTCAAGGCAGACGGTGCGAGTAAGTCGGTGGCCTGAATGTGCGGGGCTCCAAGCCCTTTGGTGAGTGATAGAAATTTTGTCTCGTTAATGACAACTCTAACTTGGAAGCCACTCAACTGTTCGATGAGACCGCCAACTTCCATGTAGTGGAGAAACCCACCACTATCGCTAAGGTTCCAAGGACGAACGCTTCTAGCGGCACACGTATTATAGTTGGAGTTTTGCTTTGGGCTGCTTTTGCAATAGACCTAATTTTTAAATCCTTCTGATGTTGTTCTAAAGAGTTAAGAGCAGCACTCTTTTAGTGATTTGTGTCATCATTTGTATGGCTTCATGTTATTACACTTGTATGCTTCTTAAATAATTGATACATTGTGCGATGAACTAAGAAAGCCGGAGTTTACACACCAGTGGCTGAGAACATTCAATAATGCTGGAGTTTATTTTGGCATTGTCTGCGTAGGCACAATCGACCGCGATCTTCACGACTTGAACCATTTTTCATGCATGCATCTAATGAATGCTTACTTCGTGGTACTTCTCCCTACTATATGTGGTTGTGCGACGTAAAATCGCTCTCCTTGCATCACTCTGCACCTCCCACACCCGCAACCCACAATCCATACCGCAAACAGGATGGGCCAATAAGATTAATGTGGGCCCTGATTCAAGCCACATTGACTTGACTTTTATGCTCAACCATATCTTTCTATGCTCTTCAAAACCTGGAAGTGCGTAGTTTGTTAGCATTGATTAGTTAATTTTGTCGAGCTAGACAAGTACAATTTTTAAGGCGATAATTCTGTCTGCTAACAGAGTTGTCCACAATGAGGGATGGGCGCAATTTGTGTGCTGAGTTACAATGACGGTGGTGCTACTAGCATTGAATTCGAATGGACAATCCTAAATGTACGGATAAGTGCATTTTGCATTGCGAACGAGGATGCGATGGGGAGAGAGAAGAGGGAGAGAGGAGAGAGAAAAAGGAAAACACCGAGTATGCATGTGTATTCAAGAGGAAGGGTAGGGATAGATGCATGAGTAGAAGCACGTGAATAGGATTGAAGGGCGAAATGAATGGAAGGAAGGGTTTGGAAGAAAAAAGGAGAAAATGAAGAGAAGCAAATACATGAGCAGTAGGCGTTGGAAGGCAAAAGGAGTAAAGGAGAAGGTGAAAGAATGGCGAACGCTAACGATCAAACGAGTTAAACACCTCTGTATGTTGTTGACCCTGTGAGGTTGCGCTACGTCGGTCCAGGTTAGTACGTGCGCCAATGGCGCATGCACAACGCTCGGGATAGCTGGCTCGCTTTGCTACATTTTACTTGTCATCTCGTTTCCAAGATCTTTAAATTTGAACCAAAGGCAGCTTTTAACAAGGGGGATAATGAGTGGGAGAGGGTGCGCTGCGCTTTTGTGGAATTCGATTCTGTGAGGACCAAAATCCGGAGATATTTCTTGATAACATCAATCGTATAGCTGTACTTCGTGAAGTTCGATGAAATTTGATAAAAAACGTTTGTATTCCTCTGACAACGTTTTCCTAAAGTAGTAGTTACAGCTATCAGTTACTTTGGCTGTGAATTTTGTGCTGCAGCTAAACCTGTCTCCTGGGTTTTGAATCAGCATACGCATTTTAGTGCTTAATTTTAGGTTGAGTCATTCTATTGTAAAGGGACTCAGTAAACTTATTTGCATTCCTTGACATGATCTGTTAGTAATTTACTCTGTAACACAGGCACGCTTCCTGCTTGTAGCCCTATCTTGTGTCGCACGCTGAATCAACGACTGAACGATTCATCCATTGTTGGAGACTCTGCTACGTCAAAACTGCGGCCATACGAACAAGTTGCATTACAGATCTCTTAGACCGAATGCGATGGGAGCTAAAATAGTGGCGAAATAAGAAGCATCAAGTAAGAAAGAGAAAATTGAGGTTTAGATATCTGAAAAAGCAAAGGAGCGTTGGAGGATGCAGTGAAGCACCATAGTCAGCAAGCAGAGCGATAAACTTTGCAGCGAATAAGTTGCAAAACAGTAATAGTCGTGGCCACCCGTCATACAAGTCGTTGACCACATCGTTGCTGACCCATCTGTATTAGTCCATCGATCGACCGGTAAGAATAACTACGCCAAAGCCGTTGCGCATTGGTTAACCAGCTAACAGATCGATTGGATGCAGTGCACTTGGGCGCACATCGTCAGTTTATTGCCTTTGATCTCCATAAGAAGAGCTAGGTGTCATGGTATCAGCTGCAGCAAATGAAACCAACCCTAAAGAACAGCTTTTTCATCTTTTCCACTGCATTACCTTGACTACAATTGAAGTGACAGGTTTGACCTTTAAAATTGGAATTTACATTATTACTTTTTAGACAAAATAGAAGTCGATTATTCGCCTTTCACAATCGTTGGCGGTCCATATTATCCTGATTCTGATTTTGTTGGCAGAAGCGAAAAGAAAATAATGACATGTCTCTTTTCAATATAGGCTTATTCAGACTCGCAGTCTCTACTGCCTTCAATTATACCTTTAACCCCTCTAATGCACTGGCAATATTGGCGGACCAGCAGCACATTTGACGACGCCTTTACTCCTGGTGCTTCTTCCACACCTCTCCATCTCAAGGTAGGTTTCTCTCCCCCATCCTCTTTTATTGCAGATTCTAAGATATCTATGAAAGCAGTATGGAGCATACCAAGTCTAAGCGTGTCTTTACAACTTATTTTTCCCATGATTTTTCTTCTTCTATCCACTCCATTTAACAGATCATGATCAAACAAATCACTGCTTCATTAATATTTTATGGCAGTACTCATCTTTTGATCCAATATTACGTCTATTTCAGATCTTTGCAGATCCTACCTTTTATAGCTAAAGAATATGGAGGGAGGTTGGGTTGCTTTTGAAGAAACACTGGTTTAAAGTAGCTTCATTGTCATCATATGGAGAATTTGGAAGACTAGTAGACCACTTCAGTCGCTGACGCAATGGCAGGGCATTGTTGCCCTTAAAGTGGGCATTGTTGATGCACGATTTCTACTATCTTTACCGCCCAAGGTAAATATCATGCCCATTGGTCAAAGTATTGGTTTTCGTATGGCATGAAATCCTGTAAAAATCCTTCCTTGTTGCGGATACATTCCAGTTTCCATAGGTTCAGTAGAGTACATTAGCCATGTTTTTGTGGCAAAGGCGCAAAGAGACGACTAGAAAATATAGCTTTTGTTAGAGGAGCTAAAACAAACTAACAATCTCGTGTGCCATTCACAACCCATGGTTCCATTTGTTTTGCATTCTTATCATCAACACTTCCAATCTGTTTCTGTCAGTGGGCTTAATTACTCATCCCTAAACCTATCCAAACAACCGTCAAAACCAGTCTTTCAAATTTCGTGCATGCACTGCCTGTCAATGTTACACTAAACGCAGAAAAGCTACTCTACCTGAGAGGACTAAGATAGAAGGTGGGGATTAATAGCAACCGTACAGATTGTGTGGCAAGCAAGTTTTAGATGGTTAAGCACTAAAATATTGCAATCATTAACAATTTCAATTAGACCCCGTCTAATTTGGGGAGTAGCACTTTGAACTTTTATAGAAGTGGGTTGCGGCATGTCAAGCTCACCATCGATCCATTATTTTAACATCCACAAAACCATCTCCTCTCTCATAGTAGCATCTGTACTTTATAAGTCGTGATGCCTGACTAGCGAGTCATTTCAAAACTTTGACAAGATCATAGTCAGAGTACAAATGTGGACTCTTCAAGGTCTTTCAAAAGTTGGTTAATTGTTAAAGATTTGAGCAAAACATTTCATCTCGATGCTGCGCTGTCTTTAAAAGCGCAGTTTCGCTAATAGTGCCCTAAAATTATGCCGATTTAAATAGCTCTACACTGAGTTTGAGTTTTAAGTGAAGTACACGAGCACACACATGTATAACGTGCAATGTTACGCATGGATGACTCCATTTTCGAAAGCATACGAACTAGCAGGAAAGATGTAGCGAATGCTTCGGTGCGAGTGTAGTAGGTAATTGGATGTTGAAGGTCTCCCAGGATAATGGGAGAATTTGTTCTCACATGCATTGCTTCAATGGAGCTTGGCACCTTGGTTGATGCACAAAAGGTATGGTTGTGCATAATCCAAACTAATCGCGATGCTTTTGTAATATTTTGAATAACTAGCTAAGCAAAAAGAACCTTTGTGACTGTGGCAATGAGCTTTTCCTGGGAATGAAATCATCCCCAACAGGCAACACCTTTGATGACCTATTACTAGTAGGTATCGACTTCACCTTAGCTCCATATGGAGAGTGTTCTGGCACCACCAGCAGCGGTGATGCCATGAGTCGCCGCAGAAGTCACTTTTTCGTCAGTCCCAAAGGGAAAAATGCAGAGTAACTGGAAAATGCACACTACTGATGCCTTTTGATTTGCTTGCCTACTCACTCATTAGCCAAGTGGTTTTTTAACAAGGTTAAAAGACTCGTTTTGCCTCTAATTATCAGGTTTGAAGGATGTCCATTGGAAATCTGACTCTACTATATATGCTTCGCATACGCGCGTTAACCACTGATGTAAAAAGACATGCGTGTTTGCATCCCACGAATCTCAGCATTTATTTTGCTAACAGTAAAGTCACGTCTCATACCGCTTATTCACTTAAAGGCAGGCATACGCACCCTGCAAGTGCGTTCATTGCGTAGTAGCAAAAGTGGAGTTATTCAAACGATCTTCAAAAGCATCAAGACCACTCAAGGATTGGCACTTAATTCTATTTTTTGTAAATTCACTTCCGATTACTTATGGTATGCGAATTTGGAAAGATGTGGAGGGGAACATGCTGTCACCAGATCTCTTCCACAGACAGTATTCAGCCGTGTTGGAGAGGCACAAAGACAAATTAACGTTGTTTTCTGTATGACACACGACAGGGCAGTAGATCACGTGGCAGGCTACACGCAGCACTTGCCACTGATCGGCTTTATGCAAGCAACAAGGAAGTATTCGGGCACAGCAGCGCGAGACATGCTACCCATTGCGGTGCTCAATGTCGTCGTCCACCTCGTTGTTCGAATCATCCCAACGTCAACCTTGTTCTCCATTAACTCTCTCCTCTCCATCTGAAGGACGTCAAAGGACTAAAACACAAGGAACAGGTAGATTCCATCGAAATTGTGGGTAAGTCATGCGCCCCTAAGTTGAAAATCTTCCTTATTTTTATGCTTTATCGTTCACTCTTATAGTCAGTACCTCGGATGATAGCGTTTTTGATTGAGCATGCCAAGAGATATCTGTGCGTCCACATCAAGTTCGCCAGCATCATGCTTGTTCTCGGTCATGTTTAGTTAATTCAATCCCTTCGATCATGATTGCGTCAACAGCGTAAACAGAAATGTAGACAATCGAGAGAATAAATAGATAGGCGGATGAAGGAAATAGCGAAATCAAGAAGGTGGTGCAGAGCCTCAAACTGCCCTAATTTAACTACCTCACGCTACGCAGACATCAGAGCTTAGTAAAAGTTTGTCTTCTTATACTTCCTTTTTATTCTCCCTTCCTTGAACCATCAAAGACAACACGACCCTCATTTCCTTAGTGGGTCAAGTACGCGGACCACCTAATGGGACAAAGGATAACCACAAGCACTACTTAAAGGAGAAGCCCATTCAAATTGTTCCCTGTGCTTTGGTCTACTGACGTTCTTCAAACAACGAAGAGAGGGGTGGTGAGGGGTAAAAAGTCACAAAGTGCTAGGACGAACCGAAGCGGAGTAGAGGTGTTGAGAATGAATTGAGTCGTGGAAGGGATGATAATCCAGCGTATTGCACCAAGCAGCATGTCTCGCGATACTCTGTACGAATTCTTCCTCAATGTACTCATAGAATCGATCAGTGACACGTACTGCGTGTAGCATGTCGCGTGGTCCATTGCAGCGATGCGTCGGTTGCATAAAAGAGCAGCATTTGTCCTTGTGCCTTGCCAAATTGGCTAAATACTGCCCATGATAGTGATCTGACGGCATCATGTTCCTATCCAAATCTATCCAAGCTAGAGCAGTGCAAGTGAATTCATCTACGAATGGCGAAGAAACTATACCCCAAGTGGAACATTAAAACCGATTTTTCAGAACTCTTGCTCCTCCTACTGCTAGTGGTGACAGGTAGTGATAAAATGTGCTGGAAATGTTGAAATCTTCAAGCAGAATATTTATTTTGGGTTTCTCGAAGGCTCCATTTCCATTGCATAAACATATTATGGAGCATCGTCCCCTGTTCATCATATCATGATTATCTAAAATCACGCACCGCCTTGCTTTAGATGCTTCAGCACATACCATAAGGTCAAGATCAATCAGGTCAATAGGTGTGTGGGACTGAATTCACCCATTCTCTTTGTCACTTCTCAACATCCAGCTATTTATTATGCGTAAACAAGCATCGTACCCTCCTCACTAGCTCATACGCGTCGAGAAATGCATTCCAATGACCAAGTCAGGATATCGATGGTGCCAAAACAATGCAGCTCTGTGCCGTTCAAATGGACTCATTTTAGTCACTGCAGCAAATTAAGCGGCAGCTAACACTGCGCTATATGCATTTATAATGTGAGCATGCATTGTTAGAGTATGTGGTAAGGCCTTTAAAATCAACTTTGCTACCAATGAGTCACTCTTTTTAAAACATTCTTGTTAACCTCTCAGTGCACTAGGTGCCATCAAAACTGCCTTATACGTGAGCTATGCATACCGAACTTTTTCAACGCAATTCTACAACATACTGAAGAACTTTAAAACAACTCTTTCATCAGGTTACATTTAGTAATCCACCATGGTGTAGTCACTGACCTAGGAAAAGACACGATTACTTAAAAAGGCTTGTCAGGAATGTGCCAGATCATCCAGAGTGCAGACGATGCTGTGGCTAAAGATGGTTACGTGGAAATCACTAGTAAATGGTCGGTGTGAGTTCGATGTGCCTCCCCCAACTTCCAACAGAAGGTCTAGTTATTTTAATTTTGAAAAAGAGGATAAAAATTTCCGACAAATGTCTTCATTACTACTGGTAATATTAAGCCGGTTTCAAGCAACCAAGTCCATCTTCCTTGGTCCTCTAATTCGCCTGCCACTTTCATCAACTTAAGTAGATTAGTCTTCCTACGATCTGAGAAGAATTGACAGAGAGCGGTTACGAAACCAGAAAGGTTACTTAGAACAGTTTTTAGATTGCAGACAGGGAAGCGCAATTCCATCCGATGCCAGCAACTGGTTGGAGATATTGGTGGTGGAAGTGGAAAACAAGTGACTTTCCCAATTGCAATTGGCGTCGAGACTGTCGACTTGCATAATCGCCGGCAATTTTAAGCTGTGCTGGTTAAGAAGATTTTTGTGAATTTTAACAACAAAGTACGCTACTAACGCGCTACATTTGAATCCACGAGCACTGGGATGCTATTTGTCGTGATGGCGAATTGCCACAGGACTATAAGCCACGTGCACACAAATCCGATGACCGAGGGATGGTGCAAATGGTAGCTCTGAAAAATAGCAGGCCTATTCCTATGTCCGTGATAGATCAGGACCACCAGTCGCACAACTCTCCCTTATATTGCCAAATCAGCTGCTCCAAGGCTAGCTGCAGCTCAGTGGCCATCGCGCCCTAATCTCGTACACTTCGAGAGGAATGCCGCTGAGTCAAGCCAGTTGGCGCATTACATCAAGAAATCGGTAGTCATGAGCAGAGACTCAAACTACTGTGCATCTGCTGCTGCCGGGTGGGTTGACCAAGCATGCGGTGTCGGAGGGCACCAAGGCTATGACCAAACACGCCGACTATCACTTAGTAGCACAGTCCTTTAACCCTTCGTTCCGTACCTTCACCCACTCAAATCCTTCCCTTCTAGCTGTCTTCTTCACGTGCCATCCCGAACTCCTACTCAGGCTTGGGCACCAACTCCTCCCACCTACCTACTTAAGCATCGCAGTCTGTGTGTGCAGACGCACATAATCACAGACTACCACTGCCGAAAAAGTTGTCCAGCGTTTCGTGCCAAACTCTTGTGCCATGACAATCCACCCGCCATCAGTCGACCGACACAACATGCAAGCGCATGTGGGAGAGGAAAGAAAAGCACTGCACCTCATCCAACTACTGGATGGAAAAGCCATCCTTGATCGTGTTGTGAGGAGTCTTTGCCTCTGCTTTAGGCAGACCTGCTACAATGTCTCTACGCGGAGCAAGTGCGTGCCGAGTATTTGAGGCATTGAGCGAGTAACAGCTTTGGAGGCGTAAAACAAGAAATCCTTTGTCAACCAATCTGTTTGCTTTTGAAATGTTGTAACTCGAAATCTGGCCCTTTTGGAGACTGAATGCATTCGATTTGCTGACTACCTTGTTTTGTAAAAGACAATGCGACATTCCATCGAAACGCGCTACACTAACATCGTGAGAGCTCCATGACCTTCGCAGCTGACATGATAGAGCGAATGTTTTCGCCAAGACTTGACCCTCGGGAAAACGGAAATTTCGAGAACCTTGAAGGCATTCCCATTCTGGCAGACTAAATTAATGTTACAAGGGAAAGGAATGGTCCGCTTCACCTCAAAAGAAAACATCTTCAATGTTTCCTCTCCCCAGTCCTAGTTTGTAACACCATTTGTCCCTACATTAGTTACAGCCGTGCCTATCTAATGCGTCGTAACACGTGTGCTTTCGATCTCAAATTGCGTACGATGCCGAACCCCAACGTTGACTGACACAACGCGGCGCAAGCCCGCTGTCGCCCCTACTGCACTCACAACCTCATCCAACCACATCGGGGTAATCGTCAACGAAACCGCCCTCTTTCACCAAAAATACACGAATTAACACCCACCACAACATGCTATGCAGTATTCGGGTCGGAAGTCGACTACATTCACGAGTGGGGCCCCACGATCTCGCGAAGTCTATGAGCACACCATTGGAAAGAAGCCACTGCAAAATATGAGGAGTCAGGTATTGCATCACAAGGCAAACATTACCTAAGCATGGGAACTGTGCTATTGAATGAGGTCTCGTCTAAGCCTACCATCGAAATGGTACAGCATCCACACTCAAAGGGCCACAGAAAGATTAGCAACAGTAGCATAGCCAATGCAGACATGGTTCATCCCACTCCCAATGGCCGCTTAGCAGGAATAGATCAACCTGCAGTGTGCTTCAGCGCAAGTACACAAACGCAATTCCATCAGAAGCAGTAATGCAGCAGCCACACTCGCAACTTCACTTCTTAAGTCAACTGCGACTCCAATGCTGCCTGTCTACAAAATATTCAAACTTCTGCCAAACAAAAGTCTCAGGCCCACATTTGACAAGACAATCAGCCACAAAATAACTACTTGCTAAGAATCTATTGGATAATCCAACCACCACCAACATCACATGCATGCGACAAATCCAAATTCTTGCCTTACACCAACCATTCATTCCCCGTCACCAACTGCCTGACGGTAAACAACATTTCATTTCACCGACAAATCCAACACTTCCTCCCCTTCCGCCTCCTCATCCCCATAGGTACTGGAAAGCACATGAAATAACAGAAGCACCAAGACCGTGAATGTGGCGATCCACTTTTACTGTGGAATAGACAGAAATCAACAGCTGATCACCACGATAGAATACCCACGCCCGTTCGATGGCCTAGAAGTTGCAATCTAACAGTGACCTCTCTCAACCAATGGCACCATAAATTAAAACCACAACGTCAAACACTAAGAGTCCCAATTCACTAGTGCCATGCTATCGGCTCACGAAAAGTCAATTTCTAATTAAGTCACCATCCCGGGACAGCACCTCCAACCGAACAGTCGGGACTTTACTGGTGCACCCACCTACCACCATCTGTATCACGAACATGCGATAACCCAACTTCTTGCACCACCTTGGCACTATGTTCTGCACCACCAACTTGCCAACGACTCTCAAAAACACAGAATTAAACGTGGGATAAGTTAAAAATGGTAAGTTGAACAAAACATGGATTTACTGAATATGTTGTAGGAAAACATCTCACCGGTTTGTTCTCATTTTTCCTTCAATTCGTATATTCCATTCGCTTTCTATTCCACCTCTGCTCATCTTCTCTAATGCCTTCGATTTTTCCTGCCCGCTGTATGTCATTGTCGTCTGTTGCATTCCTCCAAACTTGGAGGAGCCAAAAATAGCAGGTCAGTAGTTGTTCCATTCTCTTCACAGTCGCAAAAAATCTATGACAACGAAATGAAAATGCCGCAACAATACCCAACCGCTAAATCCACCTTCTGGTTGCCAAACACGCTACGCATGATTAGGCAGTTCAATGGGGTAGGTTTCAGTTTTATAAATGTATTGCCTACAATTCGTTTCAAATTACCCTGTCAGCATCTCATTATAACAAGCCCTATTTAAGCTGCGCTTAGGAATTTAGGCTAATTAATTCCAATGCACAACAGTGCTCTACAGCCGCCCAGGTAAATAGCTTCAGGTCTTCTAGACCTTATTCCCGCGTTCCTGGGTCAAAATCGGACACCGACTCGTGCCAAAGCCGAACCTATGATCAAGTGGCTACCGAAGTCTTGCATATACGCTGCATTAAGAAAAGGTCAAGGCAGCTAAGAAATGAAGTCTCGACGAGTGATATGGAAGTTGCTGATTGATAAGAACGCGAAGTTTTCAATAAGAACGATCAATTTCACAGACACGAGTATTCTAACAACTTGAGCGCTCAAAATTTTGCTAGGCTCCATTTACGAAAACGCTGTAGCATATAGAGCAGAACCAAAATGTCTTTTGCAAAGCACGTGAATTAAAGCTGTTAATGCATAAAAGAAATGATAACAATTCATAAAGTGCGAATCATTCTTACCTGAGCAACGTTCAAAGTAATGGCAAATGCCAGATTCATATTTAGTTCTGTTCGACGATGCACCCACCAGAAGTTAAACTTTCGTCAAATTCAAAGCCTTCGACACCTTTATCGCGGAAAAAGGCAAGTGTTAGGTACATTTTCAATTGCATTCAACAACAAACCATTCAAAACACTGTTAAGACAATCTCAATCCATTACCCAAACCACTTTGCAGCATAAAATGGATGCAATTATGCATTGTATTTAAAACAACTTAATAGCAGCGGTCATTTTACTTTTCCTTCCTGCTTAACCTGGCAAATGTATGAGGATTAGGATGTGTGTGCAGAGGTACATAAAATTGAACACACATCAAAAGAAGCGATAAGCGATGCCAATAAGCTTTGCAAATTATGCCCCAGCAATCAAAACTCATCGCTATAAAACGACAACCCTTCCAACACGCCAATTGACCAATTTAACCCAGTCGCTCGAAGCATCGCACAGTGAAACAAATAAACGCTAAGTAATTTCACGTGCAAAAGAGGCAGAGCCTAGGTAGCATTCAAATTTCTTCCTTTCGTTTTTAAATAAGCAAGTTATGATTCGAAAATATGGACAATTAAGCATGTAAAACTTGTAAGCAAGTACTTATTAGTGAGAACAGGTAACGAGTACCATTAAGAATAAAAGATTGGGTAATACCAATCATGTTATACTGTTAACAAGAAAGAATGTTAGCAAATAGCTAGATTTGCAGATTTGTTAGGAATGCGACACTTTCGAAATCGCCGAATTCATTTAATTTTCTCTAACGTGTAAATTAACTCGAATAACAGTAAATTAGAATTAGTGATGCCAGAGATCAGTATCTTTTCAGTAGCGGCGCTCACCAGCTAGCACAGTTCGGTAGGAATAATGCCACCAAATTTATTGATATAGAGGAAAGCGGCCCAATCTTTCTACTCGATCGATTCTCACTGCAGGTACGTAGGCACAGTCGTCCTCAGCTTGACTTAGTTTAACGTAATGCAGAATAGCACAGCTTTTTGGAGGCGAGGGCAAGGGATCCACCCATACCACCTACCTAGGACGCCAGTGATACAGCCCATCCATCTTTTTCGTTACGAAACGTTTAATGGGCAACTGCTGCCGTTTCACTGCCCGACTCCGCGAACAAAGGCATGCGCCTTATTGGAACACGCTATCGTGCTTTCATCCCCTTCTATCCATCTGCTGGCACTTCACTATACCCACTACCTCCACCGGAACAAAAAAAACATTATCAACGCCAAGCTTCCCACCATTGTCCTCATACCCGCCATCCCCTCCACTTTCTAGTAGCTATTCACCCACGCAGCCAACCATTTATCACCCCACCCGCTTACTCTCTACAACCGTCGTGAATGTCGGTATACCAACCTTCCATGCCATTTCGCGCGTCCACGGGGAAAAAGGAAGGAAAAAAGTCGTTAACATCAAGGACAACCAAACCTCAACTATCCTTTAGCTCTCTCTGCTCAAAATAAACCCTCATACTAACCTTTCTACTCAAATGGGTCTTCAGGGCGGTGAGCTTATTCTAGCGACTTTTCCACTCATTCTGACCGGCTGGGCGTACGCTCGGTATTTACATCTGACAAGGTCTGCAAATAGGACGAATACATTAGCAGTTCTAGAAAACTAGGACGCCAGTTCAAAGTCGACAATTCAAAGCTGCAACCCCGTGCTTAACCAATGAATATTCCATGCTCGCAGGCGGTTCAACCACTAGAGCAGGCCTAACTGGGGTGACCTCAAAACGCGCGACTAATCCAAAGCTACTGCCGGAGCATCTGAAACAAAATCCACCGAATAGACTAATCAGGTTGATCAGTGTGTTTCCAAGTAGATAAAAAGTAAACATGCTGACGCCTGAGTCCACAACCAATGCACAATTGAATAAGTAATTGGACGGACACTGGATGGATAAATGCGAAATGGATGGACACGCGATGGCCGAGCGTTTGCTATGATAAATAGACAGAGAAGTGACCCAAAAACCGACAAATCAAGGCGACAAGAAACAGCCTCCTCCACCTCCATCTACACGGCGTTGGCTTGCCCTCGGCTAAGACTTCGCCCTGTTTCCGCAACCCCAACCTTATGGCCAAGGAACCAGCCTAAATGACGGCAATGGAGTCAGCATCCTTGCGGTGAACTGTCGCCAACTCCTCCTACACCTGCACTCCAGTCAGATGCAGTGTCCTATCAGCCAACGCGAGCTGCTAGCAACGCGGTGCGCATCACATCAAATTCGCTTCGTAATCCTCCAGGAACACGCTCAGTGCCGACAAAGTCGTCTGCAGCATCGCTACAGCTATCATTAGTGTTGGCTGCTGTGGGTTAGAAGAGGCGCCTGCTTAGATTGCACACACTACTAGCTGGACCCTCCTTAAGCACCCATAAATCTCACATAGGTTTTCAAACTTCCAGTAACTCGACGCTTGTTCAAGCCCTACATTTCAAATCGTTTGCCTTCAAGCGCCTCCAGGGTGGAGATGTCTAGCATAAATGAAGAGGCCAATATACAGGGGAACGAATGGAAGAATGGATGGGTGTATCAATGCGCGGATGATTGGATGAGTCGGCTCCAGGTTTGCACCTACGGAAACATCGTTTTTCGGACATCGCATTATACGGAACTAAAGATAATTTCAAACACAATTTTCACAATCAAACCGAATTATTTGAAACACCAGGTAAGAGCCTAAGAAATCCATCTGAGTTGTGTTAAAAATAAGGTCTTCCCAAGTGCGATGCCCTTTCAGTGACTTGACAACACCGGAATTAAACCTCTTAGGCCATTCACTCACAAGGCATATGGAAAGGCTTGATAAAAAGCTGACTTCCGCTTTAGTCTCATAAACGAGTTAAACCGTGTTCGAGTTCAACCGAATTGGGAAGAAGGGTAAAGAGTACTACATCGCTACTAGCGTATGTGCTTTACAAGCCCCAACAAGTGGCCGTAACAAGTTCCACTAGAAAATGCACAGATTATTCCAAACATCATATGCATTTTCAGGCCTCCTGCAATTCGGTTACATCGGATATACAAATAATAGACGATAAGACATTGTTGGACTTGGAAAAATCGAACTCATTAGAGATGTGCGACGACTAAGTAGAATGATTCGCATATCGAAGACAAATTGCATTCGGCAATTTCTAGCAACACAGGTCACATTATAACTGCGAAGCGAAATTGGAACAACCACCACTCTAAAAGCATTCATTCAAGAAATAAGGCTCAGATTACAAAGTCAATGATGATAAATTCCAACAAATCACCTGAAGAGGATGTTTAATCGTGAGCTCGATGCAAACCATGTCGTCTAATCAACGTTCACACAGCAGTCCAGATATTTTAAAATCTTGAAGAATGTGAATTCACCTAGAAAAAGTTAACTGATTCAAGGAATAATCTTTCAATCACCTCACCGTATTCTAGGAAGCGTGTAATGCGAAATGTGAAGATGCATCTAAGTTACGATCAACTGATAAGAACCTCCACCAACTTTATGGTAACTTAACAAGAGAGAGAACGCAGCAAATATTTGGGTTTAAGCAAAGTCATTGCCGATCGACCAAAAAGGTTAAAATAAATCAACTAATAAGAAAGGGGACACTTGCACTTCAGACATCCAAGGAGTCTTGAACTCTCCACCTCCCCTTCTGCAAGGCAGCGATCAGCAGCAAGAACCGCCTCTGCGTCAATTTCTGCCACCCTCCGAGCCCATTCCGCTCCGCCACCTCCAGTGTCTAAGCCCTCGATATCACACCGACGATGCGCGTCAACAAGTCGATGGCCTCATCGACAGGCACCGAGGAACCTGCAGTTGTGGCAGAGCCATCACTAGTAGTGCCCTTGTCTACAGAGGCAGTAAGAACCGTCAGTCCTTCCGTAACAGCCTTGACCTTCCATTCATCGACGATGTCTATGAAATCCGCGAAGAGAAGTCACAATCAGGAGAGAAAGTTCGGTAGACACACAGCGAAAGACGCGACCAAAGATGCAGCGGATGTGCGCCTCCATACAAGCGACATCACCCATGTGAGTGTGACACTGTGACAAAAGGAAGCAGAGGGGACGGTGATCTCAGGGTGAGGATCGTGTCGAGGATGCTGAGAAAAGATATTGAAGTCAGTACTGCCGTGTTGGTTCAACGACAGAGAGATGACCATTGTCTTTGCCGTGTCACACTCCTCCTGTATAGGAGGAGCCAAAAGAAAAAGACAACGCAGAGGAGAACAGACCAAAACCCCAACTCGATTATGACAACCACTAAACAACCACTAAATATATCATTTGAAAATTCAGCATAATGAAAGTACGACATTTCAATAAAAACATTGCACAGACACTAAACCGCGCTTAGGGCACGGGATGGGCAAACATTCTCACTGCACCTCCTCCCTAATTGCAAGCCGGATGCAGAGCTTTTAACTCATTTCTTGTGGTAGAGGCCGTAGCCGAATGAACACAAAAACACCCCAGATCGGACACAACAGGCTATTCACCAACATTTTTAAATAGACCCACAAGGGTGGGTTTCATCTCAACACCAAGCACCCATCCTGGATGGGTATCCCGGCCAAGAGGGATCTGCACTCCCAGCATGCACAAACGCAGTTTTCTGACTTGCGATTGGTTAACCTTGTAGCCATCCCCACCTCAAAGTAATAACGGGCCAAAGTGCAGGTACAATCAGCTTCCCGAGTGTCATCTTAGTTAGGATGATGAACATTAATGTGCCAGCTACCACAATTACGCTATTTACTAATGACAACTTTACTAGGATCCAGTGAAGGCATGGGGAGGGAACGGACACGAATTATGCTAGAGAACTCACTTTAATAATGCAACACAAAAGAAGGAATAAGTGACCGAAGTTTGAGAGGGGCACCACGACCCCACGAGTTTTATCAGACCACACTTCGTACAACGCAAGAAACGCCCACAATCTTAAAATATCTCTGAAGGACCAGTGCATACAGCACGCAACAGAACAGAGCCTATTTACTCACAGAATATGACAACTCATCTCGATTTTAACACGTTCACTACAACCCAATCCACTGCATCATCATTACCTAAACTGGCAAATTAAATTATCAGTTTGGTTCGCAAATTAAGTGTATTTATCCACAGAAAAAACCTACAACTTTTCTTTTATTGCTCTATACTTAGCTGGCGTTTGCAGCACTTTAAGTCACCCCATTATAAAACAAGCTAAAGGAAAACAAACGCTGTAGGACTGACAACGAACCCAATTGCGAAAATCAAGACGTCAAATATACATAGCGTTGGTAGTAAAAGTGAAACACCTGCTTGAATACCCACCAGACAGCAGAACCACTGGGGCCTCAACTGCACCCAAAGAGGAGAAAAAGGACGACAGGAAGACCACATCTAGTGATTCACAGAGTCTCACCGAGGACGCAACCATTTGAACATTCGCCTCCATGCAAATGCTTGCCGCTTGGAGAATCTCATTAGCCGTCACTTAGAGGGATTGTTGAGAGGATCGCATGTTATCAAATTCGGTGAGGAGGTTCTTGGTGAAAAATCGTAGATCCTGAAGGCTCAAGTGGCTGCCCTATACGGAAATGTTCTATTTTGCAGCAACTGAGGAACAAGGGGCAAGACCCTATCATCGAGGCAAAATACAATGTCTCCACAAGTGAGCACTTTCGAATCTGCCAGCAGCATAGCCGTGTTTGCTTCAGCATTGACCATCTATTGCTGGAGAGACGCTATTTCCCTGAAAAAAGGCGAACCCTCACATACAAAAGCACAAATGAAGTCAGCAAGCTGAATCAATGCATAGATATCTACTTCCTGGTACTTTAGAGTGTGGAAAACTCATTCCCAACTGCGCAGCATTTACCACTCCACTAAATGAGAGCTCACAGTTTCGAGTTCACGAAAGCGTCAAGTGCCGAGTTGAGGAGTAGGGAGCCACACCACCTCATCGCCAGATAATCTATTAAGACAGTTGAGTACATTTGTTGGTGCATATAACATTCAAGATTAGACATAAGAGTTCGTAGTTCCAACTCCGCGTTTATCTAATAAGACTAGTAAAGAAGTAAAACCGTTACCTCTGATTTAGTCGGAACAGTTTGAATGCCCCCAAGTAGTGAAAATGCCAACCACGCAGGCGTATTCTTGCCTACAAATAAAGCACTAGTAATGAGCAAAGAAGTAAGATCTCATACTTCCAATCACAATTTGAAAAAGAATGGAATGGAATTTCTAGGCGAAGAAACCGCTACCAATATCAGCATTTGACTCGATTGACCAATGGAAGTTGAGCACTGAAGCGCAGAAATTGCAAAAACTATAAATTCAGTATTTCTCACTCATCAGTAGGGAAAAATTTGCACCAATGCATGCTTACAAACGTATACTCGATACGTCGAAAACTCCATTGCATTAAGCACCGTCTCCTGTAAGCCTGCTTATGTGCATTGCAAGCCAAGTCCTTCATATATGCCGCTAAAAACATCTAAAGGTTGTTTGGTATAGGAAAAGTGTATTAATTATTTACTTTAAAACTGCACATGCTTCTAATGTCTCTGTCTATTTTGTAAAAGCATATATGGTAAAGAAAGGGCAACTGGTAGAGCCAAAAGTGAACAGAACCAATTTAGCAATTCTTTGAACTGGTTTCTATTGTACAGGATAGTTTAATACATTTCTTCGAAATTTGTAGTTAAGTCTTTTTTAGGTTTTCTTGTTAACAATGGAAAATTACAGTGTACATGTAGTCCTTCGAGACTTCCTTGAAGGAAAGAGAATATGCGTGCGGGATATGCATATATTCAGTAAACTGAAAGACATCGTGGCTGATGGCATAACTCAAAGACAATCTCACCCATCAAAGGCGATATTGTAGCGTCTCGAAGCCATCCTAAAGGCAAAGGAAGACAAGGTATCAGGGCAGAATATGCATATATTCAACTGACAGAGGGAATGGGGCCGCTGGCATGGCACGGAGGCCAGACCACGCGTCTCAGAGCAATATGGACACCTCTGTCATCCTGACTGAAAATTGGCAGTCCAAACAAACGCAGTATCACAAATATAGCCACCCAAGTGACTATAAAAGATACCGGCAGTCAACCAGACAAAGTGTTGCAGTGTATTTCTCCTCAGGCAAAGGTGTGATGTATTCTGCCTCATATAAATCTGCAATAGCCCAAAGAAGCATGGTTGGGCACGCAAAGCTGACATGCAGAAGATGCACAACTCATCTATGTTTTAAACTACTCTAGACACATCTGCCTGGTATATTGAAACAGGAAGGTGCTAAACACATGCTTCATATATTGGCGGATATTCGAAAGTACTTTGCTTTAGATACTCATGAAAATAGTGAGAATTTTTCATTCCATTTTATTCTAGTGATCATTCTTTGTCTTGGTGATTGTTCATTTATTCATTCTTCCTCCTATAAATACGGTGCCACTTCACAGGAAGGCTGAGGGAAGTTAGTGGTAAGGTTTTTATGCCGACGCAAAGCTGAAAGCTATGCCGCGGGCTGAACTGATTTCTGCAGTCTCTGTGACTTCTCCCAATGACAAAGTTTTATGATTTCTGCAAAATCTAATTCATTTTAGGCTGATGCAGTAGATGCTGCCATAAATGCGTGCCACACAGTCTGCCGAGATGACTTGAATCAAGATGTTGCATATTTCACCGCTAATTGCAGCTTGTCAATCCCAAATGACAATTAACCTACAAAATTCGAATAACTCGCTATACTTGCGATCGTGCTTCACTCTCTTATTAGCCGCTATCTTCAACTCTCATCGCTGCTCAGCTACCCGAATCCTGCTTTCTGTCAACACCTTCCTCATCGCATCATCCAAACTGAGAAGGTAGAGAGTCACTGGGTTTTCTGCCAATTGATCTGAGCACGCATTCCTGTGACGCCTCTTTGTGCAGCACCAATTTTCTACACGGATCCACATTATGTATCCGCAAATCCTTCTTCCTTTCGAAAATAACCTTTTTTATGCTTAAGCAGGCATGCTAAATCGTATCAATTTTTGATTCAAGTGAATCATTTCGCCAAATTTCTGCTCTATTACACTGCGTCCAGACTCTGGACCCAGAATACTGACGCTTATTATTGGCACATCAGCAGGGCTAACCGTAGCTTATCCTACCTTGACATGAATTACGTGCATATTCTTATCTATCCTGGCAAAAGTGTCAACAGATTGTGTTCTAAGTCTGAATGACTACTAAACAAAGAAGCGTAAAAGCAGAAAATCCAGTTTTGCCAATTATACTGAGTGATTGTGGCAACGCACTTTGGCAAGTGTCACGACAAATGAAATATTTATTAGGTAGAGAAGAACAATTTAATTAAGTTTTTCGATTATTTCAGCAATAGTTCGCTGCTATCACTTTTCGGCATGGTTTCCCACATTCCTTAATGCTCTTCAATTCCTGCCACTGTTTATTCCGCTTAATACACTCGTTGTTGTGTCGGCGTTCTTCCATAACTCAGCTATCTGTTTTGATGTCCGAGTTCTGATAACGTCTTGAGCATTGAGAGAATAGTTGCGAGATCATTCCATTATTATGTGAAGTCAAATGACCAAGCAGCCTAGGCTAGCCCATTACCTGTTTCCTGTGATATTGAAAGACACGAAGCCATTCTCTTTGTGGCTAAGTGTAACTTTCGACCTGATTGCATATCTGGCACCACGACGTGCTAGGATGATGTTACATCACTGACCTGGTAAATAAGAATCCCCCTCCATACTAGCATTGGTGTCACACATTGTGTCCAGCGTTTTGTACAGCCAGCATCAAGCTATAATATAGTAAGACCAAACACACAGACACGAAATCGCGCAACATAGGAGGGCCACACCAGCATATACCCTAATCAGAGTGTAAGATTACGCCTTCATTTCGTTGAATGCAATTGTGGTTGCATGAATGCGTATTTGGTCTAAGCACTGTCAGACCCTGTGTAGGATCAATTGTGGCACTTTGCATTTATAAATTAAAAGCAGAGCATAATGCGGAGCTTACAGCGCTATATCCTATGCGAAATGTTAATGGCTTTTAATCTGCCAGGCAGGAGGATATTGGTATCAGTAATTGATGTTCTCGGATTGCTTCCATTAAACAAACTGCTTCATGCTCCACAGTCGACACTATCTAGACCACTCATGCTTACATCACCACATTGCTTCATGGTCTTACACAGGACTGCGTAATCGTTTTGCTCTACTTTAGGTCAATGCATTTCAATGGGCAGGGAGGGCGCGGAGATGCAGACCAACGACTCCTCGCATGCGCTCCGCCGTGGCTAAGCGTCGCATCCAACGCGCCAGTAGGAAGCGGAGTCGCAGCTGATTGGCTTACCCAAAGACAAGCGCCGCGGCGCTAGTTGGGTTCACTTCTCGCTTCACCATTCTGCCAAGCGATGCGGGATGCTGAAGCTGGGATATAATCACCGTGATTTGTCTCGACTAAGTTCACGTGTCGAGTATGTAACTCTCTGTGTTATAAGGCACATCTCACACAAAGAGGTGAAGGGACCACGTTATTTGCAGTAATTTGTCCACGCAGCATAATGCCCAAATCTGTGGATCTTTCTCAAACTTCGACCGCAGTTTTGGCAAGAAATTAGATTTTACACTGGAAATGAAGGGTGACAAAATTGTTAAATAAAAGACAAGTCATGGATAAAAAACGCAAGGAAAATGAGGCCTTGGTTGGGCTGCTAGAAAAAGACGTGTAGTGACATTGATTTCGCACTTTAAATCATTTATACCCCGTTGTAATGTTTTTTAAAGGCATAATCAGCGTTGGAGGTCGAAAGGGGTTGTAGTAAATCTAGATGAAACACTCGGCAATCCTTTAAAATGGTACGAAATAAATTGTGGTCTCATAAGGGAAGAAGGGGAGGTGGAGGAGAAATCTATGTCGCGGACAGATGACCTGATGAATGGACTACCCAAAATAGATTCTACTTCAGTCAGGATATGTCAAGTAAACAAGCGCAGTCAGATACTACTTATGAACATTGGCAAACTTCGATCAACATGAGGGAGTTTGTTTCATGGCTGTGTCAGAATCAAATGGATTACGCGCAACAGTCGAATATGCTTAGAGCGCACTCCAGTGCTCTTGCACGTTTTACAAGTGATGGGTTGTGAATGGGCAAAATGTGTGATCACGTTTATCCCTACACGCGCAATGTCAATTCAATTCGTACCAAATTTAACGAAGCTGATTTGTATACATGTGTCAAATTTGTCTAATTTGGGCGAGTTTTGAATGGTTTATTTAGCGTGAATTCGTGTCTAAAGTGCTCTAATTTGCGCATCCAATCATTGACTAACTTTAAGCCTGATTTAATGTTGAAACCGATCTTCTCTTTAGAGAAGTATTTTCAGTGTCGTATTTATTGACAACTTAGGCTCACTAATCGGGAGAGGGAAGCGGTAAAATTGTAAGCATGGGAAGATTTGGAACGGTGCTCTTGCCAGCGTTGGTAGCGGCGCACGCAACTACACGATACCTTTGTTCTGACCTACCAAGGCTAAGTCTAATATTGGTGTAAGCAATTACTTTTCCTATGTAAATCTCTTGCATTTTCCATTTCTGCGTCTATAATGCCAAACAGCAACCACAATATTAGATTTGCCGATTGATAAATGCCACCATTATCGTACTTTTAATCAAGTAATGGATCATGTTTTGGTGTGTGGAAGACAATTGTTTGTTTTTGAGGTCACATGATGCTAATGGTGAGCTATAGCATAGCTGCGGGATTATTTGCTTCGACATGACAGCTGAACAGCAAACTGCTAGCATATCTGACTGGATTCCAAGCCCGTGCATAGCAAAGTCCTGATAAATTAAAACTTTTGCGAGTGTGAAAATGTCCCTTAGAGCAACCCCTTTCTAGCACCAAAGCAGTATTATTGGACAAAACCAGATCAGTATCCACGGTCTTTAAATGCATGATTACTTCACTCGAGCATCCTTCAGCTAGACTTCTCTTATCGCCTCAGTTTGCCCTTAATATGCGGCAAGGGATTTGCTGTGCAAGGAAATAATGGCAACCTCTGATCACAACGTGGCGCAATTGATGCATCATGTTGTCGCAATAAGGCTTTCACCAAAACACCAGCTCACTTCACGATCTCATTAGTGTACCCGCCCTCATGTCTGATTGCATTCGCAACGTCAACGTTGGGATGAAAAGGGTAGCGAGCCATCTTCGAGGATCTAACAAATGAATGAATGGGCACCTTTTGTAGATGCGCTAAAACGGCGCAGTTAATAGCATGAATTCACCAATCTTCACAATGAAATTTGTTCCCACTCCGTTTTCACTAACATCAATAAATTTGAAAGTCATGATTCCTACCACAATGAGTTTAAAACACTTTCATGGCTATTTTGTAAGCGGCTTATAATCCACTCCCTTTATGCTTTGCCAGATCAAGGATTTAGAAAGCAGCGCAAGAAGAGCGAAAACCACCTACGTTACCTAAATGAAAGTCCTTTGATTCAAGCTCTGTGGCCAACTCTCTAATTTGGTATAATGAGCTATTTACATTCAAATCTTCCAAAACTAGGCAGACGAATTCCGACGCAAAAATCAGTAAGCATTTGATGACCAAATGCAGGAGATAGAGTTAAGCAAGAGCGAGAAATGAGTTGCACTGGTCAGAAGTAGATATACTCTGCATCAAATCATGAAATGGTCCAAAATTACAGAAAATAAAGAGGTAGGTCGAAAATAGGGGGTGATTTGTAAGTGTGAGTTTGTAAACGTGTCCAGAACGTCACCCCATTTTTTATCCAGGTTGCTATGACAGGATGATTGGATCAATCATCCTTCGACCATCCACAGTTGACCAATCATCTTTAAGCGATTAATTAGTTGACAGTTTAGGTCAGCTCAACATTTGCATAGATACACTGCTACTGTTTAACTTGGTCAGTATAAGATCACTCTTCCATCCTAAATAAATTGCGCCTGCTCCTCTATCATCTTCTGTGTCTGCGAATCCAAACTTGGATTAAAATGAAGGACCATGTGGAAGACGTAGGTCGAGGTGCAAATTTCCAAAAGGCTCTCCAGGGGCTAGCGGTGAAAGAGAATGCTCATTCCGCATCAGTAGCAAAAGCGACTCCTCAAGTTACCACAACATTCAGTTGTAAATCAAATGAGAAGGAGAATACTGCTGCTGAAGATAAGGATGATGATGGCAGTGACATTATAACCAAGGCTCTTCGGAATGCGGGTATTCTGTCCCCAGCATCGTCAATGAATTCTTCCCCTCCTGTGATTCATCCCGTATCACCGGCACCGATCTACACAGATGCCAACTACGAAGTACATCTCACGAACCGCGAGCATTCATCTACCAACACGCAAGCCGAGGGCATCAAGATTCGCACGGCTCCTATGCCGTGCATGAGAACAACAAAGCTTTCTTCGTTTCCTTCTCTTAGGAGAAAATTCGAGCAAGCTTCAGAGTACTTCTCAAAATATATGCGATTTGATAATATCAATCCTGATACAGCCGCATCTGTTGCTGCCGCTGTAGTCCGTGCTGCTGCCGATACCACCACATCGAATGCCGTTAGGAACGATTGTACCCACATGAATCGCAGAAAGAAACGGAGACGCAGGATGGTACCTAGTGGCCGACCTCCCCAATGCTAAGTCTCAACTTTTACAGCACAACCCTGAAATCCTTATTCAGTCATTTGTGTGCATAATAACGAGTCTTTCCTCAGTTGCTTGTAAAAATACAAGCTCTACCTTCTTTATCTCCTCTGTCTTCTTCCACATGGCTTGCTACTTAATGTGCAAATGAGGTCAGTTAGACTGCGTAGTAGTCTGAGGAGGGCCGTCGAGTCTGTCTTTGCTAAAGCACTTACTCCACACAGTCCGTTCATTTTCATAGCCTAGCGGAACCTCTTTGCATGCGTTGGGCGTCAAGATGTTTTTCTCCAACAATTGCGACTCTCATAAAGAAATTTCGAAACATCAAAATACCTTGTTTTGCAAAAACTAGCCTAGACAACCTGATTCGGATGAATTACATATAGTCATGCTTGAGCGAGTTCAATTGTAGTTAAGATAAGACTACTGAGGGCGAACCCGATAAGGACAGCAAACGTGTCTTTAGTTTCCTATAAAACCCACTATAGGAGGCGCAGTCTCATTTTAGAAACAAGGTTTATAATGTAATGTTGGAGATAAGAGAAACATGGGAAATTAGAAGATGAGGGACAGGATTGAAGTAGCAGCATTGTTTTATGAGAATCACTAATTCAGACAAGCGAGTATTAGCTTAATCTTAGGGAAAAAATGTCATAAAACGTGTAAACTTGGTCCAAGCACTTTTTGAAGGAAAAAAAGTCACGTAATCAACTAATTGTTTGCAACAGGACTCCCATTGACGACCAAGCCAAAGCATGAAATAAGATGTCCAAGTCTCATTGACAGAAGATTTAACGACCAAGTGGTGACTAAAAGATTAACACTAGTCACAAAAAATTTGCCCCTTTGTCTAAGCTTTTAATCTTTAGGTATTCGTAATTCAATAAAAAATACGGAATCAAATATGCAGCAAGAAATTGAGTAAGTGTTATCATATTCCAAAATCTTTGGCTTCTTTACTGATTTCACTCAGTGTTTGCTTACTAAATTTGGGAGTTTGAGCCCAATTCGCTTAACAAATCGGCTCATTTCACACTTGGGATGCCGTAAAAGGGACGAGCATGAAGGAATCTCTACCAATAACGGATCGCTGGAAAGGGAAGCGGTCGGCGTGGGCCCTATGTCAATGACACCAAGGCAATGACCAAATCTGCAAATGTAATTAGTCTGCCAACAATGAGTTTTATTGCACTAACTATTTTCTCTGTTAAGTACGAATTCAAAATATGACTTTTAATTTATTTGGACTCCTAAAGCAGACCACACTATAATCAGTATGCGCCACAAAAATAGACTTGAAAAAAGTGTCAGTAATGAAGCGAGAAACTAGCCATAGCTCATTTCAAAACATTATAGCAAACACTTTGGTCAAAAATACGAAGGCAAAATTTTGTCTCTGTGAGCCACGTTACTATTCGTCCTACGCGAAGGCTGTCTGACGCCAATCCCTGCAAGCGTTCTGAGCGCAACTCAATGGGCGGCGAGCAAATCGGGCTCTATAATATAAGAAAGTGGTCAACGATTACACAAGCTCTTGAGTCTCCACAATTATAACTTTGCTCTGCAGTCTAGCCTCTGGACTACTTTAGTAGCTGCGATTCTTCTAAGTGCCAGACCTATGTTATCTTGATGCTAAAAGGCGGATTCGAAAAGAGTAGTAGCATGAGCATATGATAAGAGATTTCCCGGTAAGCAGGCATAAGCTTTAATCAAGTTTATCATAGCAAGCCTCTTTATAGTATGGACGAAAATAGGCATGCATACATGCATGCATATAAATTCTCCGCGACTTGCCCACAAACATCCATTTTTTGTATTGCTATTTTCCTGCTAAATTCATTCCTGCATTCACCCTGTGATCTAAATAATTTTGCTTTACTTTGGACAAAGGTCATTCATTATTTTGTCAGTAGCTAGGGAAGACTTAGTTTGGAAAAGGAAGGAGAATTAACTGTAGAAGAGTGCATATTTCACTTAGATTTTTCCAGCTTTGGGTTCTTCATTCACAAATACAAAAGCTAGTTGTTTAATTTTGCATAAGCACTTGTTAACATTTTGCATACCTTTGAAATGTATGAATTCATACACTAACTTGCTAAGAGTTCAAGTTAATTTACGCTTCTAAAAGTGAAGAGCCTTTAAGGTTTTAAGGCATACCTATTTTTGTGTCAAATAGCATCCATTTATGCACTTATTCGAAAAGCTCATCAACTTTGTCCATTGGTGCGGCGTCTGCCGCAAACACATTTTGAATTTAAAGGGTGCTAACTATTCGAGTGCGACGCGACGGCTGGAAGCCGAGGGAGACTGTGGTTTCGGCAACTTTTCCATTAGTTAAATCATATCGTATTTCGAAAAGTTAAGGCTTCTTAAAAACCCATTGCTGTGTGTGCACTTGTTTTGCACAAAGTCTTTGTGATTGCCAAGAACAGCTATCCGAGCGTCTCCTGGAGCCCACATGAACAAATTCATTCACTGTAAATGCCCATGTATGCAAAAAGAAAAAAGAGAAAGGAATGGAGAAGTTTGGATGCTTAAATATATAACCGAATCAGATGTGGCTTGATTAATTACAACTTTTTATTGACATCAGATGAGACCCGACTTTGAACGAGGCACTAGGTGGCCGTACAATCTTTTAGAATCCAGCTTGATAGCATTATGTGAATAGCAAGAAAGTGTTGTCAAGATTATGGACCGCAGACTGCCGAAGGTAAGCAGCTTCGTCTTTCATAGCAAAGCAAATACTGGAAAATCCCTTTCGTGCCGGTTACTAACCCAATTTTTGTATGCTTAGATGGACGGAATCTTCGACTTTCGCTTACGAGAAGAGCAATGCACAAATTTGCTACGGCTTCACAATAACATAACAGCTTATTAGCATTTTGGATCAGCTGTACCGAATTCTTCATTGACAAGGAAGAAATGCTGGCTACCAAATCGTTGCCATCAACTGCCTTTGATAGATTAACTTTTCTCGCCGGCATTGTAATATGAAACTGATGCAAAACATATTGTACTCATACTTACCGGAAACCAATACGCATCATTGGCCAATCAGATGGCGGGAAAAACAAACCAATTAAGAGACAAAACCTTTTGTTTTGTTACACTTAGGGGGAAGCAAAAGGAGAACAAAAGGAAACTATCATTTGTCGCGCAATTTGCGTCAGCGAAGGACGTGGCAGGAGTGACCTATAGAGCGGCATTTAGAACCTGGAGCTTAGTCACGTTTCATTTCCAGGACAAATAACTTTATTGAGGGACCTAGAGCCCTAGGTTTTGACTTCATAATCAGCGTTGGAAGAGAAGGAGGAAGTTGAGACGCACTCTAACCTTACTAAACAACCTATCGGAATGTTAAAGTCAAAGAGAATATATCTGCCAGACCAAGTGCAACACCACATGGATGATACATCTTGAATTCGAGTGAAGAGCTTTACAGAAGTCCTTTACGTCTGATATTTTTGCAATATTGTCATCAAGACTATGCTTAGAAGAGTTAGAATGTCAAAGTTCTTATAAACAGTGGTTCAGGAAAAAAGTAGTAAAATGTATCCAGGCAACAGGCCTTAAGCTTACAATTCCAAATAATGACCAGGAGCAGAACAGCCTCATGCGGTAATCTGCCCTTTAAATAAGGAAAAGTATGCCGGCCAAGTACTAACAAAGGCTATCGATGTTTTGCATCCTCGAACTGTGCATATTTATGATAGCATGTTCTCCAGCGTTGTTAGTTCTGTCGAAAAATCGGTGTTCCTGAACACTCAAAACGTGTTGCAGAATATCCACTTTGAAGGCGGCACTTTTAATCTGCACTGTAGGTAGCCGCATCGGAATTAAATTAATGTACTTTGGCAGCACGATTAAATAACCACTGAATTGCAGCACCGAGCCATAGACTTTGCCACTAGTGTGTTCCCCAAACTGTTCGGAATGACCGTGGTTCTTATAAGGTGACAATCACATTACAGCGGCTATCATTTGCTCGCATGCAGGCAGGCGAATTGACTGACTGGGCAAATTAACGAGACCGCGCTCGTTAATTTGTGTGTGTCATTGGTGTATGATGCCATCCGGTAGTTCTGCCGCAAAATATAGATGATCACTAACGGTGAATCACGAATGGCTAAAGAACAAGACTGGTGACCAAGATCAAAGTGCCGCCCATGCACGCGTGCTGGCAGTAAAAGAGGAGCAAAGTCAGTTGATTTGCATGGAATGATCATTAAAAAGGAGGCAACACCTCCTAGCGGTTTGTGACGTCTTTTATTCTGCTTACAAAGATAAAGGAAGTAACCGGCCTCCTTCAATAACTTGTTTTACTGAATCCTTATTGTAAACGTATTCAAATCCGAGTACTTTTCTAGTAGCGGACATGATGCTAAGATCGCATCGCGTTTGGCAAAGCAGGAAATTTCCGTCAAGCAACGATGGCGAACTTTGCACTTCATGTGTAATATTTGGTAGTGGTTGCTTCGACGAAAACTCTCATTTGATTCATCAAGTCGCAAAAAATCAGTACTAGAGGCGCGTCACATATTCATGTTCTACCAAAGCTGGTTGACAAGTCGTAGTGTTGATTGGCTGAATTCTTCACCGTCGTGTGGGTGGCTCTCATCGACGATGTCATGCGCATCTGCTGCAAGTCTATTGCTGTTTGTTTAATAAGGTTCAGTGAAGACGCTTCCATGTTCATTTGTTGGTCAGCCTGTTGTGATATGATTCAGGTGAAACCTAACCACAAGTGATTTCAGTTTAAGAGATTAGGACTAAAGTGTAACACTCCTTCAATAATAACTACATTTAGATTACTGGCGACCTTCCCATGTGCGTTATGCATTATCACAATAAACCCTTCCTCAACCAAAAGAAGTCCATAGAATTATATTTAATGCAGAGGTTTATTTTTGTCCATGCAGCCACTTCAGTTAAGCCATTACACCGGTGTCGGATCCATTAAAAATCGCCTCCATATTGGCGTTAATACTTAAATCCATTCGGTAGAGATGTTGGCGATCGTTAAGAGTGGAACAATAAAGGGAGGATTGTTCACCAAACACTCGAATTTGACCGCAGTTAATTGTCAATGCTTGTAAAGCTACTGCAGCAACACTAGAGACAAGGCTTCTATCATCTTATATCCTCTCATCGGACTCCACTTGACTCTGAGTCTCTACCGACTTTGTTAACTTTTTGGACTGAAGCCTAATCACACTTCCTCGAGTTAAGAATTGCCTTTCTAAGGCAAGGCTACCCGAAGAAGGACGTCCTTTTCAAAAAATATCATTTAAAAATATGTCTTGGCGCTGCAACTATGCTATTTCCTTTTAATTTAGATGCCTATGAAGCCGCTAAATCTTTGACGTGTGCCTGCTAAACGGTTTTCAATCACTCGCAAACACGATGCATCCTTGCAGCAATACTCAAAATGCACGTCCAGTAAGAACTCGGAATAACAAAAAACTCGTTTATTGTAAATAACTTTGCATGCGCTTCTCATATTGCAGTCTGTGAGGATCATTTTTGTTTCCTCTTAGAAATGAGACCGAGAGGTAGCTCTGGCATCGACAGCTTACACTAGAACTGGCCATAACGCAAGATAACGTAGTAATTACGCTCAACATACGTTCAAAGAAAGCAGACGGCTGTTGGCGTCAAATTATAGTACAGTACGGTAAACTACTAAAGCATGCTAAATTCCTTTAAATAGGATGCGTATTCACAAAACATTTGGCTATTAAGAACAAATTGAACTTAAATACACCATGACTGTCAAACAATAATGCAAGCCAAAAAATAAATAAATCGCAGTGAAAATGGTCAAGCTCTACCGAAAAAAATTAGCAAAATTACGTTGGAGCGTTATTCGGCATTAGTAGGAGCTAGAAAGTTACTAGAAAATGATTCTAATTTTTTATTGCAGCAACTTTTTTCCGGCAAAAAGGAGGGCCAGTATTCTTAGTTGTGAATTGTGTCTTCTGTGATTCCAAAATCGGTTACATGCTGACATGGGATTCTTATCCTACTCAGTATGCCTTCAGTATTCCCACGCACCCTTCTGCAAGCAGGTGAGCTTAAGGTGCTTGTGTAACTGATTCGGCATTTCTCTTTTGCATCTCTTCTGCGTTTTGAACAAATGAAATACGTTGAGGCTGTTAACTTTCATCTAAATGGTTACACAGCCGTTTGCAGGTTGCCCTGATTTACTATTGCGACAACTTAGCAAATGATCCTTACAAGGCTTACGTATTGGAATTTGTTTGAAAAACAAGCAGGAATAGGGTATTTCAATTTTTCGGAGCATTATCAGAAGCAATAATTTTTGCCTATACGCTTGCACAAAGTTGCATGACCTGAAAATGCACCATTAAACAGATATTAGCCAATTAATCTTGCCTTTCTAAATTAAATACTCTACATGGTTGACTCTCAGCATGCATAGCTTAGCAATGTATGGGAAAAGTAAGTCCGCTGATAAGAGCATCGCTCTGTGCGTCAGTAATATACCAACTGCCAAACCATTCTGACTTTATATGATACGAATAAAAATTTGAGACACTGATGAACGAAAGCAAACCCAAAGGACATCCGCCCTGAAATCCATTGCTACTACAAAAGCCGCAGCGTTCTACGGCCGATATAATCTACAAAGACCCCCACTCCATGATTTAAATGACTTCTACTTTTCTCAATAACCCAAGTTTTATGCTTTGTCAAAAATTTATCAATATTTGATGCAACATTAGCTATTTATATTTCAACAGCAACAAAACGTTAGAAGTTGAAGGAGATTCAATCATCGCGGCTAATCTCTACTGTCATGCATAGGTGCACAAGAAAATGGATCTGGCTGACATAGCTTACTATTTGCTCTTCCATGTTGTTATTGAGTTTAGGAGCAGCGAATCCACAAAGAGACATTCTTAACAGAGGCGAGGCAAGGATGCAAGCGGAGAGTCTTGAATCCATCAACAACCTACAACATGACAAAAAGCTGGCATTTCTACACGAACTGATCACAGCTGAAGCCAAAATTTGTGTATCCAACGAACTAAATGTAGTTTGGATGCGATTCAAAGGCCAGCGCAAGCATTTATACAGACTGCAAATAAATAAAATGTAACATCACACGTTCTTTTCAAAGTCAAATTTACTCCTCTAAGCAGAAAGGAGGAGCAACTGTCTAACGCTTGGCATCCATCGGCAGTGTGAAGCAGTAATTTATCAAATAGCTAATGCGTGCCATCTTTGCTGTCTTGTTGTTGTATGAGGAATGGCTAGGAAGGGCTAAATATTTGAAAAATAAGAAAGTGGGGGAAAAGAAAAGAGATACATTTAATTACAGCTAACCTGGCGATTGTCTCATCTATAGCATCCACTATGGTTGCCATTGGAGACGCCGATTACTTATATTTTACTCTGATCCACCATAATGTAAGATGAATATAACTTTAACGATTCACGTCTATAAGGTTGTCAGTTAAGTGGTTAAGCTGCTAACACTCTAAAGAAGCAAGACATACTTTATCTCTGCGTATGCACGTCTCATTCGTCAGAAAAGCAAATCATTTACTCAAAGCATCTTGAACATTGAAGCGTGGGATTTGCTTCTACGGTTTGAAAGTATTTTATGCAAGCAAGCTATATATTTGCTGCCGTGAATACACGTTTGAACTTGCCTCTAGTCAACAGGAAGCAGAACTTGCCAGGCGAATCTCAGAGTGTGGAGTTGAAATTCAAAAAACGGATAATTGCATTCAATCAGCAGCAGCATGCTGCGCCCGTTTTGCACGCCACACAAAGCTGGGCAGAAAAAATGTGCAGAGTTGTCAGGAGGATCAGAGGCATCTAATATATATACATAGACTCTTAGCAGTCCCAAGCGACAGATCCAAATTTACTATCTCATGTTCATGCTTGATAGATTCTTCTCCTTGCCTACAAAATGGTATTGTGACATCAGCTCTGGGATGCCAAAATTAAGCATTGTTCACTGGTCCTTCCAAAGTAAGCAACCTCGCGTGGATTAAGTAATGTCTTGAAGTCGATTTTTGGGGGCGAAGGATATTATTCTGGACCAACTAGAGGAAGCCGCAATAGGAACCGAGTGGTTTAAGTAAATAGCAGCTTTTTAAACGAGCGTGCAAGAACGAGGCTGGATGATTCCATTTGTTCGGTGACCCATTTGATTTGTGTTTAAGCACAAATGCTTTGACACTAAGCTGAAACTGTCCAGTAGTTTGCTCAGAGCCGTATTGCTCGTTTATCTCAAACACGAGTAATGCAACGGTCAAACGCTTGAAGATATGACTGCCACGATGGTGTGATCGATAACCATCACGGTCAATAAAGAACGACAGTACAAGCTACACCATGCATGTCTCGTGCCGCTGTCGTTGAATTCTTCCTTATTGGTACGCGTGAAAATTAATTAGTGACACGTGAAGCATACCGTATGATGTTTTGTAAAGTTCACTCCAAAAAGGGAAATGGACATGCGAGTTGCCCCAATTTTGGCATGAATGACCAACATTTTGTGGCCGCTATAAGTAGCTGAATTGTTTACACGACCGCTGAGATGAAAGCGCCCCATCGCATTAGTAAGGCAAACATTCTTGGTGCAGAGCTCTTCCTCTCGCTCTTCCCATAAGGCACTGACCTTACGTCTCATCAAGGGCACCCAAACTAATTATGCAGCTCCTCTTGCTTGTCACAACATTAAGACCTCAATTCCTTTTGGATCTTCTCTCCCATTTCCAGCAAGCCCATCGGAGAGGTCGTTTAGATCGTGGAGTAAGTAAAGTGCTGTGACGCCCATGACCATCACTTTTGACATAAGCGATAGGTTGCCTTCTCCATTGTTATGTAGATCATTCGCCTTCACTAAATCGACTAAATGCATGCACACGAGTCACGGCATTTCGCTAAATCAAAGCAGTCAAATGTAGCATAAGAAAATACTTCATTGCGAACGGATCGAAAGATTCAAGTCAGCCAGTCGATGAGATTTTGCGCACACTGCTGTGCCGCTGCCTTTACTGTGAATGGTATAGTCGAATCTGTCCTAGTTGAGTCAAGTCGACTTGATCTTCTGTATTCACCTCTCTCTCTGCCTTTCTCCCTCGCCTCGTCTCCAATTACTGGTGCTTCCCTTCTTCTCTTTTTAAGGCCCCATGACAACTACCATTTCTGCTGATTTATTCATAAACAAGCGTTGCGTCAATACGTTAGAGACTTTTATGGGAAGTTATGAAAGCAGGCTATAAGCCAGCACCGATTTTTACTTATAACTAATGAATTGAAAATATATTTGTCAAACCAACGAACTAGACTGATTGCCACCAATTTTATCTAATTTAGCCTAAATTGACTGCATCGGGTAGGATGAAAACAGCGCGACATTGAACTGGGGGCACGCGAGGCCAGCTCAATTTCTACTGTCATTCTTTGCGAACTGTAAATCCACAGGAATTATTCATAGGACGAAAAAGGGAATTGCAGGAGATCTGAAATGGCTCTTACCCCCATATCTTCATCTCACTGCTTTAATCACCTCATGAGTGGAGCAGAAATGAACGCATATAGTAGCGAGGAGGCGCAGAGGAAACTAGAATGAAAGAAACAGGTTTAAAATCTAAACATTAATTCCTGCCAGTCTCAATCTTACCGTTTTTGCCCAGGCGGTGACCACCCATTTCCTTGAATGCTGGCTGTGCATTTAAGAGAATATCAGAGCGCACAAAACGTGTCAATTTCTAGCAGCACATCATGCTAAATCGACTAACCACTGCATTCACTTCTCAGTTTGGAATACTCAAGGGGTGCTTTGACAATGATGGCTTCTTTGAAACGTTACGAGAGGCAGAAGCGTTCCCCATTCCTCACATCTTGTGACAGATTGCAGATGTACTAAATGCATTAGGCGAGACACTGCCAGCCCAACTGAAACACCTAGTGCCCACAAGCATGGAGCTAGTTGACCGCTCTACGTTTTTGAAAGCGGAGCGGATGAGACTCAACTGTCCGTGCGCAGGATAAGCGGTGGCAGTAAAATAAAATGGGCCTAGGTAAGCATAATCTTGTAAGTAGTACTTGTTATTGAGTCAAGAAATTACCTGATTGGGTCTACTAAGAAGCCATTTGTTGTTGGCTGTCAAGTAAACTACTCTGGTCCTCAAATGTGAAGACGTTTACAGTTACTGACAGGGATACGCGAGCTAGCACGCATTACCACCAATTCGCAACCACTTCTACGTGGGAGTAAAGGCAAATAGCGCTAATTTTGTAAAAATAAGTATAACCTACCTAGCAATATTTAAGCTAGGAATAATATCAACATTCACTTGAGATACTCGTGATGTGCTTATTGTTCCGTGAAACTTAAAACGCCAGTACGCTGCTGATAGTGAAGTTCACATTAAGCAAACGATGAATATTGTTGCACGACCCGGTCTGCCACCAATTCCTTGATCACCTTCTTCTGCTGACTGCCTAGACGTCAGCTAATATTTAGCACATACATCCCGAATTCCCTTCTGCTCCACTTTTTACAGACTCATTACGTTTTCTATCCAGATTTCTACCAAAAATAGACATGGCTGGTCATACGCAGTGGGTGCAAATTGAGTTGGCCTATCTTACAAACCAAGTTTAGTCGAATTTCGAGGTTCTCTGAGTTCATTGTCGATCCCAACATACCGTGTCTGACTAACACATATGGGAGGAATTTACGAGATTCGCTAACTATGGTTTATCATTTAACCACTGATGCTTCATATGGAGAAAGGCTTTGTTGTCATTATGAATGGCAGATTGTCTGCCCTTCAGTTACTCATCTTATATACTAGGCCGTATTAATGAGTCGGAAATATTGATCTCAAGTGATAACGAATTGGTCTGCGCTCACACTAACTAAGAAAATTGAGGGGACTTTACGAATAAGTAAATAAGCCTTAAGAGCAATCAGACCACCCATCTCTTGGACGCATCATTTACTCGCAGTGCACTTTATAGCGCTTATGCATTGAATGATAAGTGATTAGAAATGGAATCCTCGCATACGCGATTATTCTCCCATCGTTTGTAATGCAGCTAACATCTCTAGACAACGTTGTAGGCATTACTCAAAAGACTCTTGCATATGCAATCGGTGTGGCTTAATTTTAATGAAAAATCACCGTTTAACGGGATTGGGTTATGTCTTGATATGAAGCCTATGATCAATGTCATTGACTTAGGTTCGCAAATCTTGGTAAACTACGATCGTGCCTGTTTTAACGTCACTTGAAAGGCTAGTAGTACACTTTTTGTTTACTGACAGTCAATGAAGGACCCTTAATGTAAGAAAATTCTGAATCTTGGAGCATAGGTTTTTTGTATCGAAAAATGCAAAACTTATGAAAATGCTTAAACTCCTTAAACCTTAGAACTCATTGCAATGCAATTCTGGAGGTGCTGCACCGCAAAGCAGTAAACCTGTGGGGTAGGCTATTGAAGTCTGCGATTGCTATATTACCTTTAACGGTAAGCAGGCGTTTTGGAACCAAATACAACCAAGCAATGCAAGAATGGTTAAATTTTTTCTACAAAGCAGATTTAAGCAAATTTTCCTACTGAACATATTTGTTGCAAAAAATCCAGCCATGTGATATTTGGTTTAGCATTACACATCCGGCTGAACTATTCATTCTCCACAGGCTGTATATCTTCTGTGCCGGATGGACATACGCCCGTGTTAATACCGTCTCAGATTCTTTGCTTGTTATAAGTTCTGCTATACTACATCTGACCAAAAAACTACACTTTAGTCTACAATGAAATACACACAAACATCGTTCATGGCTAGTGGGGAAACATCAAGAAGATTATCTTAAATGCAGATTGGCATAACGCGAGGTAATACAGTGCTTAAATTGGACTTTGCGTTCTCAAAACAGGCCTGTACATGTATTTTATTTCGCCTAAAAAGCTTGAATTATTGCTATCAATAATTTGTTGCCAACACATTTTAAAATGTTAATTACTCTCAGTCCTAACGCTTGGAGCAAATCGTGCTCCATTTTTTGCTTTCATGATAATAAAAATCTTGCAAATGCACTTGGGACGCATGGGTTAACCTGACGTTTAGCATGGCCGTTGTCGTTAAACTTTGATTATAATTCGCGTTATTGGGCCTAGATACATGAGTATCTATCGCAAAGACTTTAAATTATTCAATGCACTGATATATTAGCAACTCTTTGTGCGTGTTGGCACCATGGCTATCTTATGCCTGTAGTGGAATGCTCAAATTTCATTGCCAAATTCATTTTTATGCAGATTTTGACAACGCCTGCCTAGTATAAGTGCTTTACCGAATGCTGTCTGCCACTCTCGGTAGCAGACAAGTTAAAACAAAGGATAATGAACCGGGGTTTTCCTCCCACTCAAATCCAAAGATAGTCAGAAGATGAGGAATTTAGTCAGGCTGTCTTGCGTAGACAAAATGGCTGGCTATTAAGGTTGAATATACTCTCGGTGACTGTTCCTCCTAGGCTTTGTCGAATCAATTTTCTATTTTCAACTTGGTGAGTAGCCTCTCCCCAATAGCGCGAGAGAAGTCAACTACGTTTAGCCAACTAACGCGTGCTGTTGAAAAATGCCAATGTTGGTGAATCCATTTTCGCAACCTTAATTTCGCAACAGTTTAAGAGCCATTCATTGATATTTATTTTTTCTTGTCTGTTACAGCCACACCTCAGTACATATTGTTTAGGATTGGTCTGCAATCGAGCATCTACTTACAATTATTCCGTTGAAGCAATATGCGGTCAGCCCGATTCGATTGACATCGTGCCACCCACTGACACGCATGGTACTGAAGAAGAATTAATTTAATCCTAGAAGACAGGCTAATACATTGCGTCTCAAAGGTTCCGTTGATTACATTTGTGAGTTTGCCACTCTCCAATATTGTAAGACAAACCATACCTCTGCGAGAGCATATAGTTTGCCCAATAGTATCCTTCTCAGCAAGGCGTGGCACTTGCTTTTGTGGTGTAAAGTCTTCTATGCAAACAATTAATGCATTCAGTACAATTATCCACATGCCTAAACCTACCCCTGGTCACCAGGAAGCAGGACTTAGCACGAAGATTTCATATTCTGGACAGTCAGAGTGTTGTGTGTAAGTCCAGAAATGGGGAGTAACAATCAGTCAAGGACCCGAAATCTGCGTGCAACACGTTGTGCCTGTTTACGACGGGGATAGAGCAAAGACATCTATGAAGTTCGGATTATCTTAACGGCAGCTTACAACCCTTGATTCATCTTAATACTTTACAGGCTAGAAAAGGATTATTTTCACTTTACTCTTAAGAAGTAATAGAGTTGAGTCAAACATGCTAAATATAAATTTCGAAATTCCTAGTGCATTAAAACGCCCTTCTTGATGGACAATTTAGAGCACATTACGAAGGATCAGGCATTTAAAGTAGGGCGAATTTTAACCACGTGCCTACAATGAGTAAGCCTGTGGCCAACCACATAACGTCGACTACTCCTTTGCCTTTTAATCGCATGTACTGTTGAGGACAGATCCAGGAGGTCCTCTTGCTTACTCATTGAGTTCACCACAAACTCTTTTGCAAGACTTCGAGCAACTCGTCTTCTTCATCCTTAAGATGATTGTCTATATATGCATAACGTGCTGTTTGTTATTCAGAAACGTCATCTCAGGCCTCGCACACTTAATTCGCCAGCATCATGGTAGGCGCCTTTCATTTGCAGTCACAGTTCTTCATGCGCATGTATTTCTGCGCAAATGAGCATGTACACAAGAAAGAGCTGTATTGGTGCACAAGTAATTGTGTTTATGCCTATTGATTCTGTATCAGATTATTAATAAATTAATTGCAGTAGGTGAAACAACTCTTGCTTAGTTCAAATAATAATGAGATGCGCAACAAGCAATCGAAATGGGTGGATCGCATCACAGTCTTAGCTCCTTATTTTCCGTACACATGGCGCGTTTTAGTGACCGTGGAATTGCATTGTCCGATTTGCCAGACGTCTCACAGATCCTACGGAAGGCTCTCGCGGCATCAGAAACGTGAGGAAAATTACAAGGTCCCTCATTTTTTTACCATTTGCCCTCCCATTTGTCAAAACACCTTATTTTGAATCTTGAAATAGTCTGGAATCACAACGTATGCCATGTATGCCTCGTTCGATTTGCTAGCTTCTCCATGCTTCTCGGTCATTTCATTGGAACGCATATTTGTGAGTGAGCGTCTGTTAATCCTTGGTCAAAATCCTCTCTGTGTGCTGCACCTCAGTCGTAGCTTTGGCCTTCCACACGACATCCTCCTAAACTTGTCTTATCTTACATTGCCGCAGCATAGAATGCTTTACAGGACATCTAACGCTTGAAGCGATGTTAGATCATATGCGTTCACTTCATGCTCGTAAGTATTTCTTCCGTTTTGCAGGCATTTGGCGCACAGTGTTTAGTATAATGCGAACATGCGCAGTTATGTGAGCAAAATGGGCAAGTTTTCAATGATGTCCACACTAAGATATTACCTTTTTACTTTAAACTGACGCCCTGGTAGAGCAAGAGCGTTTAATGCGCAGATCTTGAATGTGTAAATCGTAAAGGATTTTGTAGGAGGTCAGTCTGACTGTGTGAAGCCAATTGAGGGTTGCTAGATAGGTATGATAAGACAAACATCGCATTACACTGCGTTGCGTCATACCGCGTCGGTAGTATAGACAGTTTTGCCAGTAATGCCACACCAGCAACAGTTGAGCGTGCATTTATAAGCCGCTATTCATTTTGATGAACACACATGTAATTCCAAGTGCGACAACCAAAAGTTATTTGTTCGCCTTCCAGAGTTCTCCAACGAGATGTCTTAACTTACCACCCATAGATGTAGACTTTGCTATGTGCTCTGCGAGTGAGCATGCGCTTGATTTAAGGCAGAAATATTGCAAATACCACTGCTGTTGTTTTTATTCTGGTCACTGTTACATGTAAGAGTGGATTTCCATCAAAAGGTTAGAAAGTTGAGGCAAAAATTAGAAAATTTATTACGCATTGAAATGGATACAGCGTGAAGAATAGGGATAAAGTTGTAGAAAATAGCATGTTATCACCAAATTTTTGGGTTGTAGAATGCAGCATGGCACAAGTCAAAATCACCCAATAGAACTGAACAATGAAATTCCTAGGATTTCACTGCGAACATTGATGCGGTCAGTATTTTTCAACCTTTACATCATGGCGATATCTATCAATAATTGCGTGAGCGAAGGAAATGAACTGTCAAGTGAATGAAGCCTAGTCTTTTATTAGTTGTTGAGGTATCTGCCGTACTCCTGTGGGATAATAATTACTAGAATCGTAGCAGAGAAAAATGCCGCTTAAGACGTGATGATAAAAATAGATATTGGACGTTATTGCTGCAAACGTTTAGGGCAGTCAATGAGAGGTAGTAGACTTCGAGAAGTCTGCCGATCAAGAGCCAGTAGAAAGAAGGGATTCAGCCAAGATGATAAAGTGAAAGGAGACGCTAAAACGGATAGGATAAACCTTACATTCATCCGCCTTGCGTGCTTAACCGAACGAAAGTTGTGCAAGAATTGTGACACTAGCATGATCGTGACAAAATGTTTGTGGTAGTAGCCTAGTTGACCAGTTCCAGAACTTAGGTATAGGCAATTTATTACAAATGCGAGCAAAGGTTCGTAAGAGACTCATGTTTTGTACAAATAAGCATTGCTGTCCTGGAGCTAACTTGAAGGCTAAAGATGAAAATGCTAGGATGGAATATGCATGGTGCATAAAGTAGGGCTTAAGGTTAATGATCTACTCCAAAAGTCAGCACACTTTGCCATGGTGCAACGAAAGAGATTAAAAGTAGCCTCTTTTCTGATACTGAGAGATAAACATGGCCTCTATCCTACCTCGAGCCTCCTCCTCAACCCCCTTCTTATTAACTTATGGGGTCGATCATTGCATAATAGTCGGTTGTGTGACAAAAACACCCACGAGCCAACGCACCAGTCACCGAGATTCGATGCAAGCGAAACGATACTTTACCTCAACTTCAGTACTCATTTTTGGCAATTTGACTGTGTCACGCACACTGGAGGGCAAAGAGAGTGTACTTATTATCTCGTGTATCTCGTGTCACCATCGCTGGTTGTAGGAATACTGACCTAATGGCGACGAACCCCTTCAATGTGTACGACTCTATTTGCTAATGCACATGGGGCACGAAATGGATTGAAAACACTTGGTAAAAGCACCCTCCACTTTATACCGAGAGTAAGACAAACCTACGTAACGCTTTCATAAGCTCTGAATATTATGCCAATCAAAGGAAGAACCCAAGTGACTAAAGATCATTTGATAAAGGCTATCATAAATGCAAAGAAATGAGCAGAGAAATCATGACGCCGACTGGGGAGACCTACATAAGTCCCAACGCAGCACTACGCCAAGCTATGGAAAGTTCATATTACTTAACACTAACTTAAAATGACTGCAGCTTATTATCTCTTCACAAAATTAGTTACCGTATGTGTTGTACTGTGCTGTTTTTGCATTTCCTATTTCATTCTACTCTTACTTCCTTCCCCTCACTTCTAACCCATGAGGAAATTTGATGCCACTGAAGTGACCCTTGAACGACACGGCAGGAAGCTCAAATGGGCTACGAAGCCGCCATCAGGCTTGCCTTCTTTCGTCCAACACCCCACCACAAGGCTAGCTAGCACTTCAAAATAATCCTACTTTGTGTCTACAAATGCACACCACGATCACGCTCACAAGTGTGAGCAAACACAACTTCGCAATTCGCGTCATCTTTCCTTTCTCAAGGTCGTCATCCGCTCTTGACCGACTGATCTGTAATTCACTTTGACTTGTCAATAATTTGCTCGCACATTCAGAAGTGATATATTGCTGTGCGGTTTTGCGCTGAGTGCCCACTTTCCTATGCTTCTACAATCAGCACCAGCTTCGAAAGTGCCAGTTTGCAGGACGCGACCCACCCATACGTATGTGAGTATTACACTGATTCAGATGCTTTATTACTTGCAGCAATTGTAGCACATACGCGGGTTGAGCACTCCCCTTCCGCGGATATCTTTGTACGTGCAAGTGGATGCGGAATTCCCCCAGCCTTAACACTGCCACCTCCGCCACAACCAATACCAGCACTGATGTCGAGGCAACCAAGACTAGCGTCAACATGGGAACCCTCTCCACCCGTTGGTTAAAGCATCACCTGACTTATCAGCCCCCACTTCCTTTGTCACCATCCCCTCTTCCTCCTCTGATCTTAAACGACCCAGTCAACTGTTACTTAGCATTCTTCGGCTGGAAAGTTCACTTAAGTGAAATCACTACTGGAGAGGAGTGGAACATTTTCCTCTCCCGTTTAGATCTTTATGTAGAGAATTCCTCTCTCCCTTTTTTACCGACGGCTTATGCCGGACTTGACATTGAATTCTATGGTCACACATTTCTAAGCGAGTAATCTTAGTATCTGGCCTCTTCGTAATGGGTTGGTGAGAGCGTTACATTCGATACATTAAAAAAGCACTTATTTATTTTAACGATCTTGTTAGCCGATTCGCAAGTTAGGGCTGCTAGCCGAGTCTTTACCCTCCCAACCAAACTCAGTCGCAACATCCACTCAGTGAGCTCCTTTTGGTTAAGATATTTGCTTAGTTTTGTGCGCATTTTCGTGAACTCACTTAGTTGCATTTGCTGATGACCAACAAACGCTTTTCCATTGCTAAAGCGATCTCGTCAACGTACCCATCATTTATATGCTTGAAAATCGGCAAGACAAAGTCACACCAAGTAACTAGCATATATATAAAAGCAGACGCACAGCTTTTATAGAAACTGTTCTTTGCTATGTCCCATTAACAGGATTTGCAAAGCAAGTGCCATAGAATATTGATAAACGAAATTCAGCAATGAGTGTAGAGCAAGCGGGAGGATCAAAGACACCTTCAGTAATAACAGATTTTGTCCTACTCGAACAGTTTTTGCTCATTGGCGACAAAAAATGGTGCATTGTCTCAAATATGCTGGAATATAGTCATCCAGAATATTTGGCATAGTAAAAAGTCCTTCTGGGAGAACAACTTCCCCTCCCTTCCATAAATTTTAACACATTCCTGCATTACTCATCAGTTTGGCCCTGCACGCGAATACCGCTCCTCTGCGCATTAATTACATGTAATATTGAGGGCAGATATGGAAGACCATTTCGCTTAGCCGTTGAATCCATCCTAAGCTCTTTTGCAGGGTTTCGCGCAACTCGACATTCTCTTCACCAAAGTGCATGCCCATAGATGCACAGTGTGCCTCGCTTCTTTCAGAAGCGTCATCGCAGGGCCTGTACATTTGGCTCACGACCATAATGGATAAACTTCTTCATGAGCATCCATTTCCGTGCATATGAATACGTACACAAGTAAAGGCCTGTGCTTGCGGGCAAATAAGTGTCAGCCTATTAATAAATAAATAAGATGTTTTGAGTGCAACATCTTCTGCTTTAGTTCAAATGACAGAAAATTGGGCAACAATTAATAAAAACAAATGAACCACACTACGACTTTGGACCCCGTTTCGTCAATGTTTAATGTGCTTTGGCAATCATGGATATGCGTTGTCTGATTTGCTCAATGCATCACAGAACCTTTGAAATGCTTTTGCATCGTTAAAAGTGTAGGAAAAATTACGAACCCCTTATTATTCTGGTTTTTGTTCTTTATGTAACAAACATTGCCCTAACACTTTCCTTTGAACCTCAGAATAGTTTGCACTCATAATTTGTGTTGTCTGTGCCTCGTTACACTCACCAACTTTGCTTCACTTCATACGCATTTCTTCAAAACGCACATCTTAAGTGCGAGTTTATTAATTTCTAATTAAAATCCATTGGATGCTCCACTTCACAAGCATTGTCTTGGCAAACCTCCTTAAATTTATGCTTCATTTCACAATGCTACAGTCCAAATAATGGAGGAGTCAGAAATGAGCATTTGCCGTACAGAATGCATCGCAGAACACCCGAAATAAAGGCAATATTACAGTTGACGACGGACAGTAGATTTCTGCGCCACCGACGACTAGCAAGCGTAACAGCTCTTACTCAACTCCCTACTAACAAAAACAGCGTACGGCTCCTTTTATGCCAGCAAATAGTACTTACATTGTGTCTCCTCCTATAATTGCAGGCCGTCACGGCAGCCCATTGCCTGATAATTCTACTCCACTGTTATTGCTTAGTTGACGCGTGGAACCAGTGGTCTCGCATTCCAATTATACAATCATGGAGGCTGTGCAAAAAAATGCAACATCTTTACAATTTCCTAATTCTTTACAGCAACGTAGCATTGTGCGATTCAGTTGATTAGCACTGCCAAGATTGCAACGAACAAAAGGCTGATTTGACGCGCGCAACACAATCTAGGCAAGGATGAACTCGAATCATCACCTCCAGTGCTATTCAGTACTTTCCATAAGAGCAAGAGTAAATTTTTAGCTCCCAACCCAAGAGCACAACAGGTAAGAACAAAGTCAATTTCGATAGGAAAAAATTTTGGTCTCAATCCACGCGGACTGCAGTCACATGAGTACGCATTCCTTTAAGTTGCATAGTTTTTAAGCACAGTATGCTACGCCGTGGTGGTGTGAGACGCGGCTCTGGACTGGCCAATAAGCATACTGGCGTTGCGTTTAAAGTTTTCGTGGAGGACGTCGCCCACGACACAATCACGTATACTCAGCATGCTACTTGTAATTTCGTCGCCGTTTTGAGCGTGGTCTATGTCCTCAGACGCCGAGGTCGTGTCTCCTTCGGCTTCGTTGGCATGCTTACATTGTTATTGATGGGTAACCGGATGTTGTTATAGTTGTTGTGTGAATGCTTTAGCGACCCTGCCCAGCGCCACTATCAATACCACACCGCAGCTTGCATTAATCTTTCCATGTTCCATTGGCAAGGAGGTATGGTTGTGTTAGCAGGCCATGTGTAAGATGGTTAAGGGAAAGTCCAGGGTGAATGAAACATCTATACTTGACCGCATTCTGCATCTGCATCCTGTTCTTAGTATTGTTCTCTCCTTTCTGTTTGTTCATGAATAATCGCCTGTAGAGCGATCAAGTGCTTGTTCTCGAGCGAACAACCAATGCGGGTGAAGATTCTAGCATATCCATTGGTGGTGTTGCTGTTGGTGACGTTGGTAATTGTGGGTTGGGTGATGTTTGGTGGGATGTGTCGTTCATTCCTACGTTACACTCCACCCCGTCACGTCATTTCACGTCGCGCCAAGAAAACCTTTGCTACTCCACACCAATTTTTCCAGCCACATCCTACGCAATGCTACATTTTCTGTAATTGAGCATCAAGGTGGTCGCTATAGACCTCCCCAAGCAATGGAAAAGTAGTTAGTTCTGGATCGTTAATCTTTGGACTTGTGCCACTTCAAGCGAGTGTTCACTAGCATGCCTTTTCAAATTACAGACAGAGATTTGTGGAAGCGGTACATCCGATTTTGACTTGATCAGTCAGATTCAGCAAGCATCAGTGAAGACCGCATGTTTCTCGAGAAACGCTGATTCATCTGCATGCCACTACCTCAACAACAAGAACTAGGAACATCAACTCACCTCTCCTTTGACGCCTCATTTAGAGAGCACTGATGGCAAAGGCAAAAAGTGCTTATTTCAGCACAAATCTTACTTCCTCCCCTTCACCGATGGCTTAACTGGAACAATAATCGCAGTCATCATTGCCACACATGGGCGCCTTGCAACACAGACAAAAGTGAAATGCAGCTGTCTGTCCGATGCAGCAGCGGGATGAATAGGATAATTAGTTGCAAAAGGCTTTAACGCTGTTGAGTCAATGAAAATGTAGCGTAGCAAGAAAATGTCTCAATGTAATTGGAGGCAATTTTAACAAAAGTCAAGATAGGAAGAAGACGCGTATCCTTTCTCATCATTTCCTGTAGTCAACCACCCTCAATAATAAGTAAATGAACGAGCTGTTGGGTAGTGCGATTATCGCGCGGGGTTGTGTGTTTTCCAACATCCAAGCAGTGGCCAGCATGGAGTAGGCCGATTAAGTGCTTGACTTCACGCCTCACTTTGTCGCTGAGCCTCTTCAGGGTTGCCACAAACAAGATTGTTGACTAGGTGATGCGCCGATGGACGAGATAATGACTGGCTGAAATTTGTGCGCCTAGCTGCTTTGAGTGTAGGACTATAGAGGTAAGCGGGAAAGCTATTGCACCCAGAAATACGACTGACCTTTTGGTGGGCACGGTGTTCCGTCCCACATCTCGCACGCGATTACACGTCGTATCAGTCGATTTGTGGTCGATTAAATTTTCATAACACTCATGGCTGTCTGTCAGATTGGATTGTAATGCCTTTTAAAAGAATGTGAATCATATAGCTATATATGATCCCAGTAATTGCGTCGTGCTGGTTGCTTCTGTCTCCATGCGCTGTGTGACATGATCGTTTGGCAAATTAATATTTGGTTCAGTTCTGTTGTGCTAGAGGAAATTGTTGCGAATTGTTCGGCCTCAACCACACCGTGATCCTCGCTCCCTCCTACATATGGGCCCTGTTCGCAACAATCCACTTCTACATTGGTAGCGCCTTCGAGGTCACAATGAGTGTTCAATTTGTCTGCCTCCACCTTAAATGCTGCACTCAAATATGCATTGCATCATTTAATTTGATTTACAGAGCACACTATTTTTTGTATATTTCGAAATAGCCATAAGGGCGAAGAAGCATGCCTTTTGTTGACAAGCCTTTCTTGTGAGTTTGTATACCTTTTCCTTTGCGCTTGTTTCCTTTAAAGGCTGTCAGATTGGAGTGCTGTGCCATGTGAGAGAACGTAAATCATAAAGCTGCATATAACCCCAGTTTTTGCGCTGCACTGGTTCCTTTTTGTCTCCATGGGCTGTATGACATGAGCATCCCTCGAATTAATATTTGATTTGGTGCTAATTACGACCCCATGTGCGTTTTCACTGGTTATCGGCACATTTATTCCGGCAAACCTATAGGAAAAATGAATTCCGGTGATATATCAGACTGAATTGGAGAGCATGTTTAAGGTGAAAGTTTTCTTTGTGAAGGGACTGCTGCCACGTTTTTGTTGTTCTTGTAAACCTAGGAGACATTATGCAGCCGTAGTTCCGCAGGGCGAGGCAAGCGTTAAAACGTCTCTGAGTTTGTGTTTGCATCCACTAGATTCCTTTATGACAAGGGCAAAGAAGTCGGTATCCATCTCATCCCTGTTGCTGCTGGGAGATTTTGTGACTTCCCTTAAAGATCAGCAATGGCTTGATGGCACTAACGGAGTGTGTCGCCTGCTGCTCCCATGACACCCACTCACTTACCACTCACCCTAGCAGATAATAATGGTAGTGGTTTACATGGTGCTACCCACATCAAAGCTGAAAAGAATAGCATGATTTAATGGAAATCCCTCTCGAATCATCCAGTAGTGCTGTAGGGTGTGGAACATGGAAAGGTGATCAGTTTTTAGCTGCGAAAACAACATAGACTTCTTTAAAGCCTAATTGTGTGGTTCCTCTTGGGTCTCGAATGGGGTATAGGCCCTGCGATTGTAACGAAAAGGGATCACGGGAGGATAGCAATGAAGAAATAGGGAGAGGAAAATAGGGATTATGCTTACTGGCCATTGCTAAGCTGAAAGACACCAAGGGTTGAATTTGAGTTCAGTTTAAGCGATCTAAATTTCCAGTAGCACTCGCTATTATCTGTCGCAAAACAATAAAAGGTAATTTAAAGATGCATATAACTGCTTTGCTGCCCAACCAACTACTACGCCAGCCGTGCTTCAGTGGTTTGTAGGGGTGGAATGCTGATGCTTCAAGTCTGCTATCACAAATTGCACCCGAGCTTAGTAATTCATGCCCTAATCTTTCGACTCCTGGGCTCAAGTCAAATCATCTCAACGCCTCACACCCAGACAGGTGGCTGTGGGCTAGCTGTTAAAGCGAAATGCATGACATGAGGTCGTACAGGCTGAAACCCTGCAAGCCCACAGTGTGAGTTGAGGTGGCAACTAAAATTAGCTAAAACCCAAGTCGACACCGAATCATTGTACTGCAGTGCAGTTCTTAGCGAAAATGGCAGACTATGTAAATCAATGTCGGCCAAGGCTTACGAGATGTAGTTAAGCCAGAGGGGTCACCCTTATCCCATCCAGAGGTTTGATTCTGTGCTTGGGTGTAGTAATTACCTTGAATTTTCGCACCGAGTGTGAGCGCAGTAATGCAGAAAACAGGTCTACAAAATAGCAGAATGAATAGCAGTATGCATTGAGTGCAAGAAACTCTGGTTAGAGAGGGCGATTCGTCGGGACACATCATGTCGCCAGGTTGACTGCGGCGTAGTAGTTCAGAAAGGCGACAGATAGGTAAGCGCTGATTACGATTCTGCTGACGCGTAAATAAACGCGTTCCTAACATTTTTGCTGACTTCTTTTCCGCTGTTTCTTTAATAAGGATCGGAAAGTAACATAGAAAAGGACTTTTGAAGATTCTTACATTAGCGAAAAATCCCCATCCTCATCCTGTAAACACTGTAGCGCGATTGCATAGAGTGATAATGATTTTCAAAAAAAGCCGCTCATTTCACCTTCCATGTAGGCAGTGTCATGGAGAAGCTCACTTCATCATCAATGGTTTTTATGTACGCGAGCGAATAAGGAGAGGAGAGGGAGACGAGCATAAATGGTTCCCGTAATGCCATCACTACAATGACGAAAAAATTATAGTTAAAATAGGAAACATGGCGAAACGGAGAACTAAGGTGAAGACAGCAAGTGGATGGATTGGAGATAAGAGAAGAGAAAAAGCCAAAGCAGGTGCGGAAGGAATAAATTATCCATATAATGCAGCCGATGAGAAAAGGGGAAAATATTTGAGAAACACGATATATTCTGCTCAGTCAAGCAATCTCTTCTCAAAAATGCACTGCCTGATTTATTCTAATCTAAGTTCCTTCCTTTGTCCCATATTCTCAAGCACCCACACCATCACTATCTAAATCGGAACCATTTTAGCTCTGCTATCAGTGCAAAAGCCTTTCTCCCTTTCCATACTTCCTCCTTCATCACAGTGCTCCCGCAATTTTCTTTGCCGATATGGACTATTTGCGTTTTGGCCACGCCTACATTGTCAGATTTTATAACGAGAACTGCAGAAAGAATTTAAAGAATGAAGCAAGCTGTTGGTTTCCGATGCTGTGTGATTCTTGATCAAAACAGGTAGAACAGCGCGCATCCCTATAATTTTGGTCTCCTAGGCTTCCTTGTCAAAATAGAACTCCTACTCACCGGCTACACCTACCTTGTCTGATTTTGGAACAAGAAATGCCTCAATTTCTTACAGAAGAGAGTGAGCTGTTGATTCCTGATTCTGATCAATTTGAGATTCACATGGATAAGAACTAACAGGGCCCTGAAAACTTACTGCTCCTGATTTTCACCTAAAGTAGAAGCATTGCGCTTCAGCCATACCTGAATTAGAAATTTGTAAAATGAGAACTGCTGCGAGAAATTACAGTAAAAGGCAGGATGACAGGTTTCATTTCTGATCACTTTCGGATCAAAAGAGTGGAGAAGGGAATTTCGCTCCGTATTCTTGCTAAAAGTATTTGTAGGATAAAGCATGCATCTGACCCTTAATTTGAATCCGAATTTTTCTGTGCCAACCTAGGCGCTCTTGCCATCAAATATACCCTATCTTTTGCAATCAAGTACGAGAACTGCCGCAAGTAACCACTGAATAAAACAAGCTGCTATGACATAATTCCGATCGATCCCAGATCTAAGCAGACAGAATTTGATGTGACTACATACACTTGTGCTTTTTAGCTTGCTTTGCGGTATCTCCTTATCTATGGGTCAGGTCTAAATTTGTATCGTACAACACGAAAAGTATCATAGCTCTCAGAGATGGAGGAAAGAGCTATGTGCACAATTAATTAATTGTGGTTAGAAATCAGAAAAATAGACCTCAGCCATGCAACTGTGCAACCTTAGGTTTCGTACCGAAATCATTAGCATTATGGTGCGGTCATGATCAAGCATCACATGTTTTGGAATTGAACTTCACTTTACAGGAATGGATGTAACGTAATGTTTGATATCTAACCGTAATCAATTCTAGACTAGAATAAAAGGGATTTAGCATGGTTTAGAATCAAGGCTCTTCTCAATTTTTTGTTATTGCACAATCTATGTTTAGCTGTATGGCACAAAATGTTGTTGCTTTGCAGGAAACCTGCCTTTTGGCACCGCAGCAAGCCGTCAGCTGGAGTCTTACTAGGCTCATTTTCAGACCATAGTGAGGAGCACATGAAGTGCTGTGCAATCAGGCTAATCTGTCATTGAATTACATACATACAAACTTATACATGCAGCAATCTAAACCTTCAGTCAAAACATAATATATTCAGATCATTTCTATGGCAGTGAACCGCGGCGAGCAGCCCTATCTTGGTCAAATCTTTACTCTTCGGTCTTAAGAGTTTCTAATGACAACCTTCTGACTGTGAACTAACTTAAACCGATTAATATACTAAATTCATTTTACAGATATGGATGTTGTTGCAATTCGCATGAGGCAATTTTACCGTGCATTAATAAATAAAACTTCGAGAGCAATGGATGAGGTTGAATTGTCTGGTTTAAAACTGTTGCCAAGTTTTGCGTGAAAATATGATAAAAAGCCATTAAATGCAATCCTTTCTTACATGAGTTGCGTGAGGCCTAATGCCGAAGGCAGACTCCTGATTCCGATTTGATCGTTAAAGGTCCCATAATCAGCTAATTATGCTCCAGTCAGACTCGATACATTTCTGCGGAATTCATGTAGTCCCAGTATCAAAGATAAGCCTTTAAAAATATGACCCACTTTTGCCAAAGCCGTGACAATTTAGCGCAGCAGCGGGTTCAATATGCTACCAACGTGGCAGAAGGCAGTTACCGCTAGTGACTTAGAAAATGCTAACCGAATTACTTAACTTATAAACTTGTTTCACTTAGCAAAATATGCGATCTGCAGTAGACTTGTGTCCTGAGAATTACAAATATCATATTTCTTTGTTTTCGTTTCTAAACAATACATGACATGGACATGGCCAAACGGTTAAGCTACAAATATTTTTGAATAGAAATCTATCACCAATCATCTGCATGCGCCCATATTTTGTAACAATTTCTACTTTTTGCTTTCTCTACTCTTATTTTCTTAATTAGCTGTACAAAATTTTCTTACTCATTCATCTCAAAGGTCACCTCTTCTTCAAATATAGAAATGGATCGCTTCAGCTCCACTAAAAGCATTGTTGTACATTGACTGCTGGTCTTTAGGGTAATTGTATTGCCCTAGCCGGGTTCGCTAACCTCCGATGCATGCCAGAAGTTCTGTTTCCTCTACTTGCAGAATATCGATATTTTGCCCTAGTTGTAATACTTTGTCTGAACTACCGGTTTCGGTCAGAGACAGAGGTGGCCATATTGCTCCAGCTGCGTAGACTGGCCTCCAGGCCATGTCGGCAGCTTATTTCCCTCTGTCCGTTGAATATATATGTATATTCTAACCCAGTATTCTGTCTTCTTGTGCCTTCGAGGGAGCCTCCGGACGCTTCATTGGTGGCAGCGGAAAGCGGGTCCGAAGCGGTGCAAAAGAAGTGCATGTGCTACGGATGGGCCAAGAGCGGCGTCCGTCTCCACCATTCACCCCATCTCCGTGTTCTACAAGAAAGCTATTAACAACTGAAGCCACACTAGCCATGTACTTGCTTAAGGAGATCGGTGTGCTAACGCCTCCCTACGGACACACTGATGGCCGGCAGAACCACTTATTCTGAACTTTGTTCCCAAGCCAAACGAAACTCGAAGTCCAATGCACTGCCAAGAGGGATCTCTGACGTTGGTGTCAAGTATCGCCTCAATCGCATCGAATGTCGGCCACTGGCATGGCTAGCTCGTGGGTGCTTCTTGCAGCACTGAGCATGCTGTGATGGCTGACGCAGGAGGTGTACCAAGGGGCGCGTCGGGGACGACGCTCGAAAGAGGAGAGGGGCAATGTAGTAATTTGTTTGTTTGTGCTACCGGTTTTTGGTGAGGGTCACAGAGGGGGGCCATGCCAGTGGCTTATTTCCTTCTGCCCGTTGAATATATATATTCCACCCTAGTATTCTGCCTTCTTTTGCCTTCCAGGGAGCCTCTGGACGCTGCACTAGTAGTGTACCATTTTTGCCTTCAAGGAAGTCTTGAGACGCCACATTTGTGGCAACGGATAGGATTTCTATCCCAGCCTATGCCACTTGCGCAAACCAATGGCGCAAAAAGGTTGCATGTACTACGAATAGGAGGATCTCTGTTATTCCATAACAGAAGTGCTGAGATCGATGCCTGCCCTCGGCATCTACCCCGTCTCCGTTTCTGCTGGAAAGCTGCAAACAACTGAAGCGACACTGGGTAGAAATCCCCCAAACACGCTTTGTTACAAAAATTTCCTCACTATGCCAGCTTAAGGAAAACGGTGCTTTAGCGCCTCCCTGTGGACACAAAGATGATCAGCAGAGCCTCCTGCTCCGAATTTATTTTCCGAACTGGACAAAACTCCTAGTTCATTTGAACTGCCCAAGGAAATCAGTGACGTGGTGGTCAAGCATCGCCCCAGTTGCATTCGAATTTAGATGACTGGCACTGATTACGTTGTAATGGCTGACGCGAAGTGTTTACCGAGAAAAGCGTCAAGGAAAACGCTCAAAAGAAGGGAGTGTTATGCAATTCTTTGTTTGCCGGTCTCGATTACGGTCACATGGATGCCATATTAACCTAGCAGAGTGGGCTGGCCCTTGGACTACACCAGCAGCCTTATTTCTTCTGCTTGCTGAGTACATATATTCTGCCCTAGTGTTATGTCTTCTTTTGTTTTCAAGGAAGTCTCAGGCCGACAGACCTGTCTTTGGAACATGAGGTTATGCGGATAGCCTTCTTCCTCCTTTCTTCTCGCGCCTTCCTTTTCTTTTAGGTCTGTCAAGTTGTCAATGGCAATAAGCGCTTCGTCTTCCCCTTGTAAAGTGCTCTCATTATCAATCACATTTTCCCTTGAATGTGCTTACTTACTACCCATTCGATAGTCACGAATTTCTTCCGAATACTAGTCTACATCAAGTATTTTTCGCTAGCTTTAAACACATCTGTAGTACTTTTTGCGTTGGAACGACCGCTTTCGGTCAAGGTCACAGAGGTAGCCGTACTGGCCTCTGGGCTACAACATCTATACTTCGTTTTCCCACATCTATGCTGAATTTTCAACCTCCCACATTTTCTGCATTAAAATTTCTCCAAATTACCTCACATTTCTTGTCCCCATTACAATTGCTCAACTGCTTCCTAGTTTTATTATCCAGCAAAGAGTTTAATGTTATGCCCTGGCATTCCTGCTTTAGAACTCATCCTACTCCTACCCCGTATTTCCATAGTGTGTTTTTATCAACTACACTTGCTTTGCCATCGCGTCCTATCAGCGTAGCATTATGACATACTCAAGGTCGTGGTCGTCTTCACCTTGGGGACAAAGCTCCTCGTCACAAAGTAACCAAGAGACAACACAAATCCACTTTTAAATGATTTAGGCGAATTAGACTGCACCAAGCCTTCGAAGAAATAGCACCATGTTGCCTCCATCTACATGCCTTCAGCTCACACAACAATACAACCCCGTGTATGTAACTTTGAAATAATTTGCCAAGTGCCCAACCTTTGTAAGGATATGAAAGCAAATTTTTCATCCAAAATTTCTTATCTAGCTAAAACACAAATTCTTAGAATCTACAAGGTAGCTACTAATTTTATAGATAGTGACTACATCAGTTCACGTTTGTCCTCACTAACACTTAATGCAAGCCCAGCCTTTTGGACAAAAATCATTTCAAGTAATTTTCTATTTAACAATCGTATCATCTACTTGTATCACAATGTGCACCAAACAACTTTACTATACCTAAAGCTCTGTATTTACAACTAGAGGGAGGTTTCACTGAACTGCCAACAGGCAGTTGAAGGGTCAGTAGACAAGGGTAACATTGGACATAGATAGGATGGGAAGGACTGCAGGCACACTAACAAATGTCATTAAAAGCCATTCAGCGATATGCCGCCCTACCACAGCCTCATCTCACCTGGCCAATTCGTTCAGTATATCATTCAATCCTACCAAGTTGCCCAATGGTGGTACGAGCCATCACGCCTATTTAAAGACCCAGCAACATGGCGACATTTTGGACCAACTGGCGAGGTAAAAGGCACGAGGAGTCTACTCAAGCTGTATTCTGCCTTCTCGCCTTCAAAGCATATACCACCCCGAAAAAAGTGATTGGGGGCATCTTGCCCTCCTTCCTCAAACACAACCCTTTCCCCTCACATCCTCCCACCCAGTCACCTACAAGTTACGCATTCTGCACCCTTAAAGCCATTCTCAGGGCTAAGCAGTAGCGTTTCACTTTCTGACAATTCACTGCACATTTAGCAGTTTAATCGGAAAACCAAATAGAGGCTACGCTTTAAAGTGCACTCATCACCTAAGCCAATAAACTGCGACCCAACAAAATAAAAACATTTTCACACCTACTGAAGCTAATTACGCCGCATCTGTCGCTCAGTCATACAAACGGACTGTGTTTAACACACCAACAACCCACTCTACGAAGGTACAGCAACAGGGCAAATAGATGGCTCCATCACCAAAATCCGTCATTCAACAAACTACCGGCCATTGCATAGCCCACTTCGCCTTGTTCAGCACCGTCCTCCGTGCTCTCCTTCGCAAGGCTACTGCGTCTTCAGTCCCTCATCCCCCATGGTGTAAGCTAATTCCGCATGGGATTGGACAATGTGCTAACCACCACGAGTGTCCATAACCAGTGGACGAAACGCTGGCCTAAAAGCAAAGTCGAACTCCTGTCAACGGTACAACATCACGACCGCGACAGTGACAGAACAATTAAGATCTGACAATGGCTATCGGCTAAAAATCCACTGTCGCATCACAAGCATGCAAAGACAAGTCCAACCACTTGCCTCAGACAGTAGCACTACACTCAGTGCCATCAACTAGCATATGACCGTTAAACAAAACATGCTCACACACACACACGCAAGCATCCTAAAATCGCACAATTTCATGTGACAAGCTGCACAGGTAAGAATCTGCAGAATTACGGCATGAAACCATTGGACATTTTCCGTCTCCATCACAAATCAATCACTCTCGAACAGTGAGTCATTTCACTCACCACAACACTCACACCTCTCTAGACAAGTTATCCATCGTGGGTACGCGTCGATAACTTGCGTCTTAAGCCTTAAACATTAGGCAAGCAATTATCGAATATGACAATGAATCGTGCAGAAAACCATACCTATCAAAGCCTCGTAACATAATTACGCTTCCAATTACTTTACAACTACCTCACATCGACTTAATCTCACACCATAGTGGTAAAAGCAACAAAGACTGAGCGTATCAGCTCAAAAAAGAAACTAGCAGAAACTAATGATTACAGGAAGATAAAAGCATCCGACCCAACCTATCCAACATGCTTACCAAGTTACCAGTTCAAATTTTGTCCCGCTTCCGCGTGCCACTCACACAGCGCACTCAGTAGTTCATAAGCCCACCAAGCACAAAGCCGCGCTCCTTATCTCCAGGGTGAATGACTAGCCCGCACTGAGCAAAATTTGCGGCAGGATCGATAGGTCCGATAATTGCAATACCACGTCTACGACGACGACGAGTTCAAAGGCACTTAGCACCGTCTCAGTGGATTCCCATGAGTCGGCTTCTACACCCACATTCTTCTTTCACTTTGCCATTGTCGACAACGATGGATGTTATCGTCAGCCTGATGGACCTTTGATGTTGTTAAAAAGCGACCCATAAACAGCGTTTAAGGGGATAGCGACGGGAGATCGAGTGGTAATAAAGACTGCTCGCCAGCAACATCCACCATCCTTGAGAGGCTGACAAAATCAAAGCGACAATAATGTGATAATAAGTCCCATGTGCGACGTGCAAACTTCAAAGGCGAAACTGGCACCTAGTGCTACTCACAAATGACCTCATGCTTACCACAAGATTTCAAAAAAACACTTGCCGTACTGTGGACCTGTAACAACCTTAACACCAAGCAAAGCCAAATGCTTAATAAATTTCCCCCATTTCTACAACAAATTAGGCCTTATTCGTCATGAGACTCACTAACAAACTGTTGGGACAACATATCATTCCCTTCTACAGTTATTCAGCATAATGAACAAACGTGAGTGCTGTCAATTGACAATGAAAACCTGTCCAATTTTTCCTCATGAGTCTCACTCAACGAAGAGCTTTACGCATAAACATGCATTTAAAAATATGTATATACATGTACATGACTACCAAGTGGATGATCTGCAAAGTAACATAAAAATTCATCTGGGTACAAGAAAGAGCAGTAGAACAATGAACATACATGTCGGATTGGAAAGGCAAACAAACACTGATTCACCGAGCGGGGCTGGACTGGATTTCTAAAAAGCTCTGCAACACCCCTCCACGATTTCCAATTTTAAGCATTGACACAATCACCACCGCAACTCACCATCCTTTCCTAACGGAACAGTAAGCTTCCCTGTCATATCAACTCTAATCTCACACTCGTCCCGTCACCTTAGCTCGCATCCATGTAATAATCCAGTGCTTGCGCCAAACCGGGTCTCAACAATCGCAACGCCATTTAAAACAGGACCGAAAAGACGCCTGTGCTGACGAGTCGAAAATCTTGCATCATCTATCATCCCACAGATTTTCCAAATGTCAGTTCGCCATCATTGTGAGTTCGTAGTGTTTGAAAAAGAAGGGAAGGAAAGCTGGAGAGTGAATGTCGGACAAAACATAGTTAAAACACCCAAAGCAACAGAAGCTAACTCAAAAAAGCAAAAATTTAACACTGATCCAAGGTGCGACCCGTCCAATGAAGTAAACACTTCTGAGCGTACAATAATAAGTCGCAAAGTAACCATTCTTATGCTTCTGGATCAACGAAACACACTAACTCAGTGATTACTTACGCTCTCCATAACACGAATCCCAAACATACAGTCAGCACAAAACCAGGACCAAAAAGTTAACAAGAAATTGACTTCAGAAGCGCCCACTGCCTACATATCCGTCTTAGCATAGTATTATAGGACTAGAAGCAATCCACTTATCACCACCATTTAAGAACCCACGACTGACTGCGAAAACGAAACAAATCCGGCAAGGTAAAGCCCATTCCTTACAAAAAAGTCTAAAGTAACGGGGAAGACCGCATGCGCATCCAGTGTTGCGATGCTAAACCCCGAATTCCAATGCATAACAATTCATTAAAAACAAACATTTCCAAAAAAATGATAATGCAAACAAATATTCGAGCGGACTAAAACAGGCACTCAAATACCATTTTACACAATAAATGCAAGCAAGCAGCCCCAAGCCAACTATTATAAACAAAAGATCATCAAAAAACAAGCAGAAAAATCAGCCTAGAAGCGTACGACTTCACACAAACTATTCAGTAGTATAAAAACTCCAAGCATAGAAACTTAGCCACAAAAATATTTTTGTGAATAATATTTCAAAAGGGGGTTAAAAAACAATACCTGGAAAAACAGACATTAAAAACAAAAAAAGCAAGCAATAAGCAAAAACAGAGAGAAAAGGAAGGTTTATCATAAATATCACGAACACATGAGAAGGTAACGTAAGACATTGCATGGCATAAGCACCTACAAAAAACCATGGATATATTGATAATACACCTAAATATTGAAAAAAAGAATTTAAGTTGTGGGCCTCTATATTATACACGTTCCTCTCCAACATCTATTAATACAGAAATGTACTTGATTAATTCACCCTCATGTACACATGTGCATGCTGGTATATACTTATGCCTACATTAAGTCTATTTGAACGATCTTCACAAATAAAGCACTTACAATGTGTGTAGAATGGATAGAAGTTGGAGGAATGTTTTAGTGTTCGAGTGGATGAAAGGGAAGCCATGATTAGCTGATACAAGTGCAGCATCGATGCACAGATAGGTGGTCGTCGCCACATCCTCCACCTCCTCTGTCCATTCTCCTCGGACCAATGAGAAGACGCATAATGTAGTTGTGCGTGTTGTGATTGGCTGACGTGTGAGCCAATGTGTGCGTGCATGCGTGCGTGCGAGCGAGGCGAACTTTGTCAGTGATGATGGGGGAAGGAATGTGCATAAATAGGCGATGAGGAGGCGGTGCTGGGGTGGATTGTGCTGCGTGTCATCACTGACGGGGAGGAGGTGTGATCATTATGGCTCCCGAAGTAGTGTCAGGCAAAGCCGCGAAGAAGGCGTCGAAAGTGAAGGTGCCGAAGACGGACAAGGCGAAGAAGAGGAGGAGGAAGGAGAGCTACGCCACCTACGTCTACAAGGTGTTGCGTCGAAGGCGATGTCGATAATGAACTCCTTCGTGAACGACATCTTTGAGCGAATTGCCGCTGAGTCGAGTCGGTTGGCGCATTACAACAAGAAGTCGACAATCACGAGCAGAGAGATCCAGACAGCTGTGCGTCTGCTGCTGCCGGGTGAATTGGCGAAGTACGCGGTGTCGGAGGGCACCAAGGCTGTGACCAAGTACACCGGCTCCAAGTAGATAATGAGATGTGTGTAGTGTAGGTGTGGAGTGCAGTGAGTGAACGCATTACACGGCCCTGTTGAGGGCCACTGCTACTACTACTGTGGCCACATTCATTGTTGATTGTTGTGGCGGGAATAGACATTTCTACTACTGCTACTAGCGCCTTCTCTCCTTCTGCTGTCACATCTCCATTGTCGCGCTGCTATAGGGGTACTAGCGTTGGTGTTGGCAGTGCTCATGCCTATCTAGGTGTAGGTGAGGACAGGAATGGGATGCAGTAAGTAGTAAGGCGTGTGAAGGTGACTGTGATGGCTGGGTCGGTGGTGAGGAGGGGGAGGGAGGGAGGGAGGTGCAATAGGAATGCCTCACACGAGGGCGTCAGAGGGGAAGGGTGATGGGCCGATGTGGTTGTCTCACAAACACGACCCAATGCTTGGTTAGCCGAATGGAAGTCGTCGATGGGCGAGTAAAGAAGGGCAGCAGTCCTCACTGAGGCACCAGTTAGTGACACGCTTCTCTCACTCACTCACTCGCTTATTCATTCTTTTACTCCACCGTCCATTCACCCTCTCAAATCCTTCCCTTCTAACTGTCTCATTCACATGGTGCCTCCACCTTCTTCTACTCAGTCTTGCGCACACACCTCCTCCTCCTCCTCCTCCTCCTCCTCCTCCTCCTCCTCCTCCTCCTCCTCCTCGTTTTCCTCCTTTTTCATTTACTACCAGCCTACCAACTTCCTCTTTTTTACCTGGGAATGGAATCTACTTTATATCGCCTTAAACTGCCAAGTCGTACCAATCACTTTCGTGTCAATTGTGAGTTTTTTTGGCTTTGAATGTCGGGGACTTGTACGGTTAGCTCTTGAATGCCTCTGCTAGCCTTGATTACCTTTTGACGTTTGGCTTGTGAGGTGCACTAAGTGTGGCTAAATATTGCTTCCTGTAATACCTGTTGGTTTCGGTTTCGGTCACCTAAATGACTACATTTCCTTAGCCGTGTTGGGCTGGCTCCTTCCCCTCTGTTTATTTAATCGATGTTCTGCTTCATCATTATGCCTTCTTTTACTTACCAGGTGGTCTTTAACGCCACAATATTATTGGCCATCTTACCTACTCGTGACTCCCTTAATGGTAAATAGATTCACGATATTATGGGAGAACATGTATCAATTCACCAAGCAGAGGGTTTAAGGCTGCTGGTTTGGTCTGAATGCCGGCTCACGCGTCTTAAGCAATGTGGCCACCTTATTCCGAGACTGGTAGTCTGAACAAACAAAGTGTTGCAATAATGAAGCGATTTGCATGTATGTGCGGGAATCACCGACTTAATAACCATTGCAAATATTAGAAGTGAATTTAACCAGATTGCAAATGTCATTTTGTGCCTAACCGAACGTAGGCTGAAACTGTAAGTTTGCTTCAGGGAAGTAGACTATATCTAGCCCATGGCCATCCTAAAACCAACTGAAGACCAATTGTATGAAAGGCACTCTAATACTTTGTTTGTTTGAACTGCCGATTTCGGCCAGGGTCACAGAGGTGGCCATACTGTTCTGGCTGCATAGGCTGGCCTTAGGGCCATGCCAGCAACTTGTTTCCCTCTGTCCATAAATATATATATATATTCTACCTTAGCATTCTGCCTTCTTTTGTCTTCGAGGGAGCCTTGGGACGATACAGGCACATTTGATCTTGTGTAGAACACCTCAAACTGCTGTGAACTCATCAACAAACCACATACAATGATAAAAACAAACTGTTTGCATTTTTTACAATGTGTAAAAGTCTCTCAAAAGTTAAAAACTTGTACATGAAATCGAAAACGCGAAGGCCAGAGCCTTAGCTTTCCTTTAATTACAAGTTCTTTTGAAAAATATAGGCATCCAGCTATCAACGATCAAACTTAGTATCGTAGAACAAAACGATAAAGTGTCTTAGAACTTTCTTTATTGTATTTGTTATTAATACTTTCGTAAGATAAACATATACATGTGTATCAGTTTCACTCACACAATTTTTGGCGTAATTATTGTTTTTTTCAAATAATAAACACAGAATTAGATGAATTAAATTGTTTATGAGTAGTTTGCGAAAAAAATCTAAGGACATTTGTACTTATGCGGAGCACCTATTGGGTGGACAGTGTGAATTTTGTTTTCTTACGTATTACTAGTAAATTTGCGATGTGCAGTCTTTAGCTCAAAAAGCTTTTTTGCATAAAGGGTGGAAAATACTGGTGAATGTCCGGCTTCGCTTGGTATGATCAATGTTTCCAGCCTTTACTTTTGCGGGAATCGCATGCTGCAGGTGAGGTATCATGCGCTAAAACTTGAGGCATCGTCTAGCGGCACTAGCAGCCCTGTCCAACGCTTAACCCATTTCTCAGGGTGAAATGGGTTGCAGTTTTATTATTATTAGATTTTACTAGGCCCTCCCATACTAAGTGTCTGGTGAGTAGTTAATTGTTTTCATAACAATAATGCTTGTGTTAGTAGAACAGAAATCGAGATCTTGAAACACTTCGCAATTTGATGGCTTATTCACTATACGACCCTGGTTTCACGTTGATACTGTATTTTTGAAGCGCGTTATTCAGGGCCTAAGTAATCACTGAGTCGCGGATTCTGCCTTGATGTGGTTTGGTGTTTGGGGCAGATCCAGAAGCAAACGAGTGGATACTTGGTATGTTCTTTACTTTACTGTTTATTTCTTAATTTTTATTGCACACAAAGATGTTCTTTTATGTCATTTTCCAGGCCATCAAATTTTATTACATGAAACGTTTTATTGGTATTCATGTACACGCTTATACATATTTTCAAACATCTATGTGCATGTGTAGAGCTTTTTATTGGGTGAGATTCCTAAAAATTGGACGATTTCTCGTCGCCTTTAGACGGCACTTTCATGTTCGTTCGTCGTGCTGAAGGATTGTGGAAGGAGATGGTGTAAGTTGTCCCGGTGGTTTGTTAGATGGTGGATTGTTTCAGAAAGGAGGGATTATTGCGAGTGGAGCTCATTTGTTGTTGAAATGTGGAAAATCTACCAAACACTTAGCTTTACTTGGTGCAAAAGTCGTTGTGGACCCAAAGTACAGTGGGGGTGATTTCCTTCTTTGAAATTACTTGTGATAAGCATGAAGTCATTAGTGAATAACACTAGGTGTCAGTTTTGCCTTCGAAGTTTGCACATTGCACATGGATCTTGCCAGCACAGTATTTTTGTGCTGATTTTATCAGCCTATCAGGGATGGTGGACGTTGATGATGAGCAGTATTACTGATTAACACTCACTCCCCCGCCGTTACCGCTTTCAATGCTAGTCACGGACGCTTTTGAACGCCACCAAAAGCTTATCAGGCTGCCAATAGCATCCATTGTTGTTGGTGGCGGCAATGACAAGGAGGAATGGCGAAACAAAACTCGATCTACGGGAAGCTACTGAGGTCGCGCTAAGCGCCTTTGAACTCGTCGTTGTCGTCGTCGTCGTCATCGTCGTCGATAGTTTCGTTGTCGGTGGTTGTGGTGCCGGAGTTATTCGACTAATGGACTCTGTGGGAAACTCCCCTGTTCAGTGTTGTCTAATCATTCATCCTGGAAATAAGCAGCGCGGCTTTGTGCTTGGTGAATTTGTGAACGAATGAGCTCGGTGTGAGTGCCGCGTAAGAGCGAAACAAGACTGTTGGATAAGTTGAATGAGGTGCTATTATCTTCTTGCAGTTATTAGTTTTACTTGGTCTTCTTTAATTTAAGGTGTTCAGGTCCAGTCGCCTTTATCATTATGGTATGAGACGGAGCTGATGTGAAGTAGGTGCGGAATAATATGAAGTGTAATTAAGTTATGAGTAAGTATGTAAATATGATTTTCTGTACGATTCATCACCATATTCGATAATTGCTTCGCTAATGTTTGAGGCTTAGGACGCAAGTTATCGATGCGTATCCACGCATGGGTAATTTGTCCAAAGCGGCGATTTTTACGGCTTCCACATGTGTGTGTTGCAGTGGGAGTGCGATGACTTATTACCCGAGTGTGATTACATTGTAAAAGAAACGGGAAATATTCGTGGACATCGTGCTGCACTTGCTTCTGCAGATCCCTACCCATGCAGTTTATGTCACATGAACTTGTGCGACTTTAGGATGCTCGTGTGTGTTTACGCGTGTATTTGTGTTGTTTAACGCTCATATGCCAGTTGACGGTATTGAGTGTATTTCCGTTGCCTGAGGCAAGTGGTTGGGCTTGTCGTTGCATGCTTGCGATGTGACATTCGATTTCAGACTGGCAGCCATTATCAGGACTTAGTTGTTCCCTCACTACCTCGGCTGTGATGTCGTACCGTTGCCAGGAGTTTGAATTTTCGCTTTTAGGCCAGTATTTCTTCTACCGGTCGTGGACACGCGTGATGGTTAGCACATTGTCCCACACCATACGGAGTTAGCTTACGCCCTGGTGGACGAGGAAACTGAAGACTCAGTACACTTACCGAGGAGGGAGCACGGAGGATGGTGATGGACGAATCGAGGGCGACTGTGTAATTCGTCGATGGTTTGTTAAATGAGGGATCTTGGTGATAGGGCCACTTAGTCGCCTTGTCGTTGTACCTTTGCGGAATGGATTGTTGCTAGTGCTAAATACATATGTATGCATTCCGTCCGAGTATGATGCCTCTTTCTGTCTTTGGGAGAATGAAAGCTGAAGGAATCGCAGTATGAATGTTTCATCGCGCAACCGCAGCCCATTTGTATGATCAAGTGATAGCTGCAACATATTTTGCTTTGGTAGACATGGAATTGTTTTTTATTTTGTTTGGCCGCAGATTGTTGGAACAAGTGATGTGTGTATCTTGAAGTGCAGTCTCACTTTGTTGCTCCAATCCCACTGTTAGATGCGGCGTGAATTATTAAATTGAAATGCTATTACTTAGCCCTGAGAAGGGCTTTCATAGGTGTAGAATGTGTAACTTGTAGGTGGTTGGGGAGTGGATGTGTGAAGGAAGGGTTGTGCTTAGGAAAAGGAGACGAGATGCCTTCGTTTACTTTTTGTACAGGGCATGTATGCCAGGAAGACGAGAAGGCTGAATACAGCTTGTGTAGACTCGCAGTATTTTTGCTTTGTAGGGCGGTCTAAAAATGTCATGTTGTCATTTCAGCATGCGGTACCTTTAAATAGATGTGACGGCTGGCACCACCATTGAGCAACTGCTTGGGATTGAATAACATGCTAAAAGAGTTGGCTAGATGAGATGGAGGTTGGATATTATCTTGTTGAATGCTCTTTGATAACATCCGCTAGCGTGCCTGGAGTCCTTTGTGTCTTATCTTTGCCAAATGTTGCTTTAGCCTACTGGCTTTTAAACTCCTTTGGTGGAAGGGCAGGGAAGCCTCCCTCTAGTTGTTGATATTGGGCTTTAAGCATGGCAAAGTTGTTTAGTGCACATTGTGATACAAATAGATGGTAGGATTGTCAAACCGCAACTAACTTGAGATGTTTTCCATAAGGCTAGACTTGCATCAAGTGCTTTGCAGGGCGGAGGTGAAATGACATAGGCACTAGCTATAAAATTAACAGCTATTTTCTGGATTCCTAAAGTTAGTCCATTTTAAGTGAACAAAATATTTTGAATAAAAGTCTCTTGCGACGTAATACTGCTTATTTTGGACAAATCACTCTTCAACTAAATACATAGTACGCCATTATTGCATAAGCTGAAGGCATGGAAATGAGGCTACATAGTGCTGTTAGCTTGAAGACGCAACGCAAAGTAATTTGTTTAGGATGTAAGGAGGTTCGCCTTGTCCTTTTATTACTTTATGATGTGGAACTTTTGTTGCTGAAGGTGAGGTTGGTGACGACCTTGAGATTAGCACAATGCCACACTGATGGGGCGCTATAGCAAAGCAAATGTAGCTAATAAAAAACAAACTGTGGAATCGCAGAGTAAGCGTTAACTACGCTTGGAATAAAAATTTAAAGGCACAAAGATAAACTTTGTCGTGGGATAAAGTTACAAAACCGTAGAGCATTTGTAGCATGAACAAAATGTGCGAGGTGTTGTCAAGACATTGGTGAACTAAAACTAGAAGTGAAAGAAAGAAATATGACCAAATTGAGAAGAATAATGAACCATTATATATATAGGCACAACGAAATGCTTGCTGCTCATTTTTATTCAGAGAGAAAGGGGTGATTATAAACCGGGTAATAAATAAGGTTTTCAAAAAATTGGTTGACGTAAATATCACATTACAGAGGTAGGAAGATGGCGAATTGCTATTTGTCTTATGTAATGATAGTTTGACTTACTTAAAGGGGGTGGGATGGAGAGCCAAGTAGGAAGTAGAAAAGATTCACCCTCATGATCCAACATTTCAAAGACACTGCTCTCTTTCCACTTTCTAGCTTAAACTGCGGTTGTAATACTTTGTTTGTTTGGACTGCTGGTTTTGGTCAGGGTCACAGAGGTGGTCATATTGCCTCAGTCGCGTAGGCTGACCTCAGGGCCACGAGCAGCTCAATTACCCCTGTCTGTTGAATGTGTATATATTCTGCCCTGGTATTTTGCCTCCTTTTGCCTTGAAGTGAGCCTCGAGACGCTACAGAAACCGCAATATTTTGTTGTTTGTTTGACTTAATGTTTCGGTTGCAGTAAATTGGGTTGGTCAGATTGCATTTGCAGGGTAGACTTACCCCTGAGTCATGCCAACAGCACCAGCTCCTTTCTGTTTGCCGAATATGTATGTTCTCAAGTATTATGTCTTCTTCTGCCTTCAGAAGTAGTCTCAAAGGGATGCAATAGTAATTTCACCATGATTAAGTACAGACAGCAAGACAGCACTTCCTTGGGCGCATCATGTAAATTAGTTGAAGTGCCTTTTCAATGCATGGTGACGTTCGCTAATCTCGGTTTTTTAATATCTTTAAATTCATGACGAGTGAGGGACATAGTATTTTACATTCTCTTTCTGCATTTCGTTTGTGGTGAATAATATGCTAGCCTAATTAAACAGTCCACGACTTGAGGTCAGTCGAGCCATCCCGAGGCAAATCCAAAGCAAAGTCTAACGTGATTCTCCACGCCTCGAAAAGGTTTCCAGGGCAATGCTGAGCTCGCGTAATTCCAAGTTTTAGTTATTTTATCAGTCGAATGTGAAGGCTTTTTTATCAGATGAGGCTTTGTGAAGATTCCTCTCCTTTCATTTGGTCAATAAAGAGTCGCCACGCAAAAACTAATGTAAAGTGAGTGGTCAGGCATCACCAAGAGGTGTGAGAAGATTTGCCACAAAACGGCAGCCGATAAGGCCATTAGGTGTGCTTTGGATTCAGTGTCCTACTTTCTCGACAATTCCTCTCCATTCTTGGTCTGAGCACAGGTGTGGTTGTGGTGGTAACGCTGTCAGTCCTTATGAGAGTCTCGGGAACGCGCCCTCAGTGTGAGGAGTAGTAACTCAGAATACTGTTAAGGGGCAGAATTGATTCAGCCGTTTTGCATTTAGTATTCCACGAAAATTGACTAATGGGTGGGATGATAAGCACTTTTAACACAGGTGGACGATTTAACCGTCCTAAACTTATTTAGTGAATCAAATGTCGACCAGCATCTAGGAACATTTGGCACCGGGTGGAGCTTAAAGCTGGCTGCCAAATCTGTGCCTCCTTATTACTCTACAAGAGTCACTGGTTCCACAACAGTTAGTACACTTTTGAAGATGTAGTGCGCACAACTGGATCGTTTATAATATGGGTGGGTATGGCAAGGGGTTGACTGGTATTGATGACCTAGCTAGCGTGTAACAAGTTCGGATACTGACAACAAGCATTTAATAAAGAGAATGGGTATGTGATCGAATGGACGAACAAATGATGAATGGTCGGATATGTGACTTTGAGATTTGTATCAACTGCAGCCATCTCAAGCTACTAAAGCACGCTTTAGATTCGGGAGTGGAGACAAGGCAGTCGAGGCATCACACATATGTGATTCTGCTGACAAAAGTAGTGTGTCTGAATTGCACGCCTACCTATTTTTATTTTCCGGATCCCTCTTATTAGACTTTGAAAAAGAGAAATAGGTCGTGCTGGTGAGTCTGTTGAATAAATAATTGATGAGTAATAAGAAGAGACCTTACAAAGTTCTCTCCTCGAGTCATAATTGAAAACGTGGTAGGTCTTGTGACTGGAAGTTGATCTATTGATGTCCTGCAGAAGGGCGCGAGTAGAAGGCAATTCATTATCATAAGTTTTCTGACCTCCTGTCTACTGATGCCCAAGTGAGTAGTACTGACATTGGTCAAGGAGTGCAGGTGTTACACTCGTAAAATGCGCCGGCATTATTAATAGTGAATGATGATGCAGCTAGAGTGAGGGTCATTCAAAATATTGTTCCGAGTTAAACCTTTAAAATCTACGAATCGGGTTCACTGGGTAGGATTCAGAAAGAACGAATTGAGGAAGGAGGGTCGTGCAATGCTGAAATAAAAAGCACGATGACGAGAATAAGATTTTTATAACTTGGATAGCGACACTTTCATTGTTGTGCAGTCTTCGTCCTTTTGTGACTGCTGTTCTTTACTGTAATCCGGTGCGTAGGACCTACTTGTGTGTCTGAGACGTGAAAATGCTACCTCGAACGCGTTGCCGAGGCAATGTAAATTTTAGTGTGCCTTCTTCCCTGAGTTTTTAAATGTGAAAATACTAGGTTGCTTCAAGATACTGACTGCCTTAGTTGTCCTCATTTTGCATCAGGATTTCCGTTATTTTTCAGGCAATTCCCATGCATTCTCTTGATCACCTTAGCTAATTTCACAGAAAAATGGGACTGGCAAAAGCGATAAAATTATGCTTCAGGTGAGACGTAAGCTAGAAACCCGACTTCAGCAATTCTTGTATTTCCTTCTCGGCATGACTTCAATCACAAAAGTCCTAAGTCATAAAGCTGAGTGCCCATTGAAGTGATTGAACTCATTTTTTACTCTGTGACGTGCATTTATGATTGATGTCAGAAAATGACACAGAACAGCACGTCGCTTTTGGTTGAGGGCGCAGACATTGTTGGACAGCCTGAAAACGGTCATAATCACTCCTAAATTTAAGATGATCCATTGAAGCTATTAACGGCTCATCCTTTTGTCAAGACTGGTAATTCCGACGTTAATTATTTTGATGGGCACCGTAAGGACTCCAAAAATCTAACTAAGACACTTATTCTGACCAGGTTTAACCAATTTCATAGTCACTCCACAATGGTGATTACTTACTGACCATTCTGCTAGTCTCTTTATGAGACTCGGAAGGACGTCAACAGCTTACATATTTCCTACAATTCCTACAATACATGCCAAATGTTTTCTGGACATGGTGGGCGTTTTTGCAGTTTGTGAGAAAAGTGAAATCATAATTTTCTTTTCACTAACTGGGCAGGCATTCCGTAGGTGATTTCCTTCCGATTTGCATCAATTCAAATGGTCGCAGCACCTTAGCACGTACGTAGTCTCTTTTTGCTTGTCAGAGCAAAAGGTCCGCGAATAGCGTCACACTACTTGCCTTCAATAGGCTATATGTATGACAGGGACGTCTACTTCTCAGATATGGTGAATAATCCTCGAACTACTACTACTACTACTTCACCTCACACGGCATCTTCCAAGGCTGACTGCTTCTCTATGAATTGGCTCTAACATAAGCGCACGAATTCATGCTAACTAATAGTCACAAAAATGATCTAGTTCACCTTTTAAGCTGCCATTTTGCTCAAATGTCTTATAAATCTTTCTTCTGTATCAATATCACCTCTGCAAGGGTGCATATCTAGATATCATGTGTGGCATATTTTAGCTTCAACCTATGCAGATTGCCTAGTTTGTTTGGCGAAACACCTTTAAATATGATAAATATGAAATCAACTCTTGAAGTTGTAACATTTTGCGTTATAATTTACTGAGGGGCATTAATCCTCCAAGTGTATGGTCTCATATCCATTGCATTTTTTTCTCCCGTCCAGCTTAAATTCGTTTATAATGGCAGTGTCACAAAGGTCATTTTATGCGGGAAAGTGAAATAGAAAGCACCTCCCATTACCAGTCCCAAAACTGCTTCACCCAAGCTTGAAAGAAGATGGTTGTTTTGAGAAATATTATTCCTGGATTCCTTCGGCGTAAAGTATTGATTCGCCAAAGCATTAGCCATGCGTCAAGACCATTGTATACTCCCTACTACTTTTACATAAATATATACTCTTAAAGATAAGAGATTCCCCTATTGTATCGTGGCTGTGAGCAAATGGATCTAGTGACAGAATTGAAGTAATTCATTTTTAACCACTCTAAGTTGTGGGTGCAGCTGCCTCAAAAAGTGACGTCATTTGAACCGGGCGCCTTTGCCAGGACTATTTTAAGTAAATCAAATTCAAATTCACTTCTTGGAGATCAGGATGAAAGTGAACAAAATTTTGTCCCCATACTAACAATACTAAAAATCACGAACAATAAACACGCCAGATTCATTCATCTTTGCCTTCGTAATTAGTTTTAATGGATTCTGCCTTATTTAAAGGTGCTAGACAGGCGAAATTTTACGTGTTAGTGTCGCATTTCAGAGTGTTCTTCTGAATCTCTATTATGGGCTGCAGTTTTGCCTTCGAACGATCGCATAAGTGCAGTTATGAGTGTGGTTATTTAATTTATAAGGTAGTCATATAATCTCGTATCCGCCGTAGAATGGATTCAATATTCCTTGAGCGTGCATTACTCACTCTTCACTATTCTGCGGCATGCCAGTCAATAATAATAGCTGATATTTAGATGTGTCTGCTTTGACGAGCAGATCAAATCTGTTTTGTTGAGTTGAGGCATGATCGCTGCATGAAGAAATTCGGAGAGGATGTACTAGCAAAATGCCGTTACATTTGAAAAAGTCTTAAGTAACTTTACCATGTCGGTAAATCGTCAAATGATTAGCGTCGTGATTTACCTACAATTGTTTGCAATTAAAGGTTGGGGTACCAACTTTCAATCCTGTGTTTGCTTTCTGTTTGTTGGCGCTTGTTTTTTACCGTTGACTTGATTCCCAAGTGTTGTAGGGCAAGCAGCAATCAAAGTTGAGGTCTATCTGCCTAATTTATGCGACCTGCTGTAAGCCACAGTTTGGTCAAAAGAAATTCCCCAATTTCATACTTAACGTGACAATGCAAGGCTTTGCTCTGAATACCATGAAGGCCAAAACTTACCAACGAGAATATCAGCACATAGGGATGAGAGAGATCAGGGGAGGCAATGTGTTATTTTTACGATGCTGTATACAATCACCACCTTTTCGAGGTACAGGCGCAAGCATTAGCCACCTTTATGGTCAAAGGCGTTAATGCAAGTGCGGTAATAACAGAGGTGGACGGCTTATTGTAACAAAGCCCTCATATGTGCACAACTACTATTTACTCTGTTTCTAGCTGGAGATGGCTTTAATACTAAATTGTGGTGGCCAGTATTCTTGTGAATGCAATGCGGCAGTAAGCTTTCCACTGTTACGAACATTTATCATAATCTCACAATTTATCTGGTCTCAATGGCTCAGTAAATCAAAGTACGGCCAGATTAATTGCATAAAGATGCCATTTGTAGGATGTTATCAAAGTGCACAGCGAATTAAGGAAAAATGATTTTGGGTTTTGATTCCTCCTTGGAGAACAATGAGTTCACTCCGCTGTGAGGTTCGCATATGCTGACCACTTCTAGTTCTATATGTGCACTCAAGTATGTATTACAGTTAAAAAAACATTTAAGATAGAAGAGTGCAGATGCAGTCGTTGCATAATTCAAGACAGATTGAGATGGCAACAGTATTTTGTACTTTTCATGGCAGTCTTCGCTTGGTATTTGACTTAAACGACTCGGTAACTGCAGAGCGGCGAATGAACAGAAGACACTTGGAAGAAAATGCATGGTGGACACACGGTAAGGTGAAGACACGATTTTGGGCACCTAAGTAGCACCTTACTCATAACTGAGAGTTAAACATGCAACGTATCGGGAAGCCCTTCTTCTCTTTAGAGCGCTGTCTCCCTGCACTCGGTGTTTAACGTCCACCACATCCGTCACTGCGTAATAGATGCTGTCAAGAAAACATTTGCGAGTCAGCTATGCCGATGATCGAATTCCCATAAGGGATTAGAAGAGCATGAAATCGTTGCTCAATTAGCATTTGCTTTCCTCTAAACCACCTTTAGCCCTTCATATCTTCGTATAAAAATGGTTAATCCGTGAGAATGGACGACTGAATGCTAAATTTTGCTTACACGCCACTGCTACAAAAGCAATTAGCAGCGGTGGTGTAACTGCAAATCATCTCTTGGATCTACTTAAATCTCGGTTCTGGACCTCCGCCATTAAATCCGCTCGCCATTTCTTTACTCTTGGAGAACCCGTATGCTGCCAATGGAAGCTTAATTAACTTTTGGCATAGCAACTGAGATTAGCCCGAAAAATGATAAGAGGGCTATCCGCTGGGGATTAAGGCATTCCACATGCGAAATTTCTGGATGCAAAACATATCCCGCTCTCAGCGCGAATAGGTAAATTAAAATTCAGCACACTTCCATACGTTCAACTCTGCAGGCCACAGCACACAACCGACCGAAGTCGACTCCAATTACAGGAAAACCTGAGGGTATATCTTGAAAAAAATTTCATCTCTGCTACTTGTTGTTATTCTATCTGAGGAGATAGGTGCTTAGCTGTTCATGCACACAGCTCTTACACTTGATTTTATGTAAAACGGGTAACCCTCGTTAGGAATACGATGACTACGCTAAGAATTCGCAGAATTTTCTTAGCTGAATGCCTTAACTAAGATAAATTATATGGAAGAATGATTACTCCATGTATTCGTGGCTACGTAAAAGAATGATGCATCAGTGTTTCCCAACATCACCTACACAGCTGACCTCACTCGACTGGCGTAATGACTCTTGTAAGCCCAATCATAAGTTCGATTCCCCTTGTTTTATTACGGTCCCAGCGACAAAAGTGGTACAGCTTACTTGACAGTTTAAGCAATTTATTATATGAATTTCACAATTATTTTTTGTCAATACTCATTCGCTCTTGAGTGCAATGGCTACTGCCGAAAGGGCTTTTAAAGGCGTGGCGCCATTCGGCCACCCAGCATGCAACTTTGTCTGATAGTCGTTCCCACCCTTCGGTAGTCTCTGGCTGGCTCCATTTAATTTGAATGTGGCGAAGGCACCGTTGCTAACAGAGTGCATAATTTGTTGCGTAGACCACATTCCATAAGCGTGCGCCTTCAAGCCACACTGTTTCATTGTACTCGCCTGTTTGATTAAGGCACTTTATATTGTGCTGTGAGCTATGCCAGACCCATTAGACTTGGCGGTTAGGAGTCGAAGTGCAGTAAGACCCCCAAACCTCAGTGCATTATCACTGACTTTTGTTCTGAGTAAAGCATAATTTTAATGTAATGGATCGTGACTGTTTGAGCGAAAGGTTGGTGTCCATCACTAAGTGTATACGTATAGGTTTCCTCCTTAAATACTAGAGAATAAGGAAAGGTAGAAAGTGTAGGAGAAGTTGGAGAAGGATAACAAAACATGAGCAAATAAGAAAGGCAAAGCTGTAGGCATTAGACCGTAGATGCAGGAGCGAACGATTTCAACAAATGCTCATCTCAGTACCACCAGATTGACGTGTGTAAGCACTCGTGGAGACCGGATAAATTGTGAGCTTAGTCTGCCTGGGACTAAACCTAAGACAAAGCTACCCTGCAGCCTGCCCGACCCAGGTCTTTATAAAAGCGGATGCACGAAACCGAAACACGTGTTGCATGCTCGGAGAGGCAATTCTTGGCGCCACAAATGCGTTGGAGAATTATCGCCGCATATGCACAGCAATTGGAAATGTAGACAATTGAAATCGAACAGTGGTATATCAAGCGCGAACAAAAGGTGTGCTAATCGCAATCCACTTAGCACGACGATAGCAACCTGTTCGCATACGCGGTGTGGGTGTAAATGCTTCTATGATTTCGCAAGCTGCAACGATCAGTTTTGACCTTGCACAATCGAAGTGACAATCATTCTACTTGCAAAATAAGGTCGTTATTTGGAAGGGAGCTGCTTAATCTCATCACTGCAATGCTAAACACTAATAAATAGAGATACCTTCAAATTGAAAATGCAGAAATTTATCCTTGTGCAGCACCACAATTGGCCACATCAAAATAAAGCCAGGCAGGTGGGCGATGGTGCTAAAGAGAGTTGCTATTAAGTAAAGCTAAGATGGACATTCGGAAATTATATGATGGGTCCAACACGTGCCAAAAGTGGCATTAAAGAATTTGAGTTATGCACTTACGGTCTTTACACGCGGGATTTTTGCCACAAAGCTTGCTTTAGCACGTAGACCTTTCAAGATTAGCCGTAAATGGTACAGAACGCATAAGTAGATTGAACCAACAACGTTCTTGGAGTGATTTTCAGGCAGACGCTTCCTAATGTAGTTATAGTACCCAATCCACATGGAATGAACAATGTCACTTGTTAAATAGTAAAACCAATCGATTATGTCATAGCATACATGAGTAGCACACCCAACGAAAGCATGGAACATGGTAACTGATTCCAAAGTCGTGCAATGGAACGACTCACTCGTTCTGCTTTCTTTCTTTACGGCTTCACGCTATGGAGAGTATTGACCATGTGGAGGACCATGGCACTCAGATGGAACATTTCTAAGTTGTAGCTTGGAGCCACATTGACATTGGAACAACACCAAACATGAGTCAACAAGTATTCGTTTGTGCACTAACTCATTTCTACCACCACAACTCCAGTACTGAGCATCTTACAGACCTATTGGTATCGAAGCCTACATTGTGCGTCATCACTCTCGTGTGTATGACTGTCATCTAATGGAAGTAATAAATAATGGCATTTTCTGATTAGACAGGAGTGTTCTAGCATTTAGTTGGCACCGTGGAAATATTCATTCATCAATGGCACTTAATATAGAGAGTTGCTAGATCGTGAGGACTATCACTACCAGACTAAACACATGAGCACTTGCACATCTCACGAAAGTATTTCAGCGGATCTAGCTATTGGTATCAATTTGAGAAACACCTTCTCTTGTGTCGGCGTTAGTTAAAATAGAAAGATTGAAATCATTGCCAATGGTCTCGATTACCGCAGAACACCGAGCTACGTCGCCTTCACGGATGAAGGATACCTCATCCGTGTTATCGCAAGAAACCAGGCGAAAATGGACCCCACGAATATGGTGTATGGTGTGAAGCGCCTGATCGGACGTCGCTTCAACGATGAGACCGTGCAAGCTGATATGAAACGCTGGCCACTCAAGGTGATAAACTCGAATGGGAAGCCAAAGGTCGAAGTAAAGTGCTACGGTAAGACAAAGCAATTCACTGTAGAAGAGATCTCATGCATGCTGCTGCTGGAGATGAAGAAGACAGCAGAGGCTTATTTGGGTGAGAAGGTGACTAATGCAGTTATCACTGTACCGGCGTGTTTCAATGATAGCCAACGCAAGGCGACGATTAATGCAGGCAAAATAGCGGGTTTGAATGTGATGCGCATTATCAGTGAACCGATGGCATCTGCTCTTGCCTACGGCTTGGGCAAGGGGATAAACAGGCACATCTTCGATTTGGGTGTTGGCACTTTCGACGTGTCCATCATGTCCATAGGGAACGAAGAATTCGAAGTGAAGCCTGTCGGTGGTGACACGCATCTGGGTGGTGGCGACTTTGATTCTTGACTGGTGGACTACTGTGTGGAGACATTTAAGCAAGATCACGAAGGAATAGATTTAGCAACCAATGCAAAAGCCATCAGTCGTCTGAGAAAGGCGTGTGAGAATGCAAAAAGAACGTTGAGTTTGCTTGGGCGCACAAGCATCGATGTTGAGTCGTTGTACAAGGACATAGACTTCTCTGTGTCCATCTCATGGTGCCAATATGAGCAGTTGTGCTCTGACCTCTTTGACAGAATGCTGGCTATAGTAGACAAAGCTTTGAGCGATGCAAAGTTGGGCAGAGCCGATGTTCACGAGGTATTACTGGTGGGTGGATCAACGCTTGTCTTGAAGGTGCAGCACTTACTGCAGGACTTTTTCGGTGGCAGTAAGTTTAACAAGCCAATCAACCCGGACGAGGCAGCAGCGAATGGTGCAGCGCTGCTAGCGTCTAGCATGATCACTAAACAGTCGCTGATGTTGCAGGAAATGACATCACTATCACTGAATTTGGGCACGTCAAGTATTGTGAAAACGATGCTGATGGCGCATAACATAAAAATTCCGTCGAAGAAGTCAGTGGTGTGCACTACATCTTTTGACAATCAACGGGACTTGTTACTCCGGGCGTGTGAAGATATGCAAGCTTTGGCAAATGGCAACAACTTGGTGGCTGAGTCCCACTTGTTGGCTACCCCATCTTCGTCGCACGGGTTCAATCAGATCAAAGTTACCTTTGCTATTGATGAAAACGGCATCCTCAATGCATCAGTGGTAGACAAGTCGTCATGGTTGTCAAAAAACGTCTAAATTGAGGAAGTGGGTCGTCTGTTGAAACAGGAAATAGAGCAAATAGTGAATGAATCTGAGAGGTTGAGGCAAGAGAATGAGAAGCATCGAAGTAAGATGGCAACGAGAAATAAGCTAGAATGCTATATCTTCACCATATAATCGGAGATGGGAACCGATGAAATAAGGCAAAAAACGTCGGAGGAGCAACGCAAAGGTATGCTTAAGTTGTGTGAGACCGCGATTAACTGCGTGAACCTCGACCAAGTAGCCACGAAAGAGGAATAAGAGCAAATGCTCAAAAAGGTGGAGAGTGTGTGCAGCCCTATTATGGTAGTGAAGAAACACGGCTCTTAAGCACATGAATTTTAAGGGCAATATCACGAAAAACAATTTAAAATTATTCCCTTGTTATCTGATCCTGAAAAGCATGAAGTAACAAAGTTCGGATACCTGGTTATCTTGTTGTGATTACCCAAACCTAGTCCCAACCTATACAAAGTTGTTGCTCTTTTCGAATTGTGGTAAACACATGAATAAACATTCATTAAATCTTTCCTGCACCCACTTTGCCATTTATTCATCCATATACATTCCTTCTGATGCACTGCTTTTTTTATTTGTTAGTACTACGATGTTAGCCTACAAAGCTTCTGGGGGGAGTTTAAGGGTAACCATTTCACTTCATATTTTTACGTGAGTACTGCAGACAATCCAATAATGGGTAGTCGTCTAGAACTCACTTGAATCTAGCCATTCAACTTGACGTTTGTTATAGGCAAAGAACGAGTTTCGCACCACTGTTTACCACTTCCTCATTCCATGGCCAAATGGAATGAGGGTTACTGGGAAAGAGGATCCCCAACAGAGTGCCCATTTAAAGGCGGATCAGGTTGATTTCTGCACAATCCTCACTAGTCACGGAGGTATCTGTAACAAATTTCAATGATTCTGATAAGGATTTTGTGTGCAAGTGTGCAATCGCACCCAAACTTTTCATGATTCGCCTTTGTTTACGCAACACTCACATTAATAGTGGCAAGTGTACCATCAGACTTGGTCGAGATAGTGTAAGTCAAACATTGGCATAGAAAAATACCACCCTCGTTTAGAATTTGCGCAGCACTTTTTACAAAAATAAACAGTAATTATTCTGTTCGCTATTAATGCATTAGCGTCAGGCGTTGCTGGTCACAGTAGGTTCCTTAGTAGATCCCTTTCAAAGTATTAAAATAGAAGGAACCTGATCTATCAAGTAAATCCTGCTCTTGGAGTGAAAGGCGTTGAACGTTTGATTAAAAGTGGGGTTAATAACTGTCTTCTCATAATCCAAGGTAAGTCATTTCGTCGAATAAAAACAAACTCATGTGATATGACGACACATTGAATGAGTGGAAAAATGGGGTGGTCAATTTCGTGCGTTCCTTTGCCCTAACCCGTCTGCTTGCCTTAAAGTGAGACATTTGCACCCCGGAGGCTCTATTTCTTCAGGAAGGGACACATCAGCCTACCCAGTCGCACTTAACCACCCCATGTTTGTCAATACTGACTCCCATCTTCCTAATGCCCTGTCCACACCGACGTCCCCTATCAAAAGTTGCGTTACTCACTATAAAATACCTTGAGAACTGGCGGTAAGGGCAGATCTATGTGCTTACCCATTTGCTTGTATGTAGACCTAGATTACGATAACTCGCGTTATAATCGAATAGGCGAAGCCGACGAGAAAATGTAGCTTGGAGACTTGCAAAAATGGAATTAATTTGCACACAATATTTAATCTATTTAACGCCGGAACCATCTTCGTCACAGCGTAATCAAATAAAACCACTTGTAAGGTTGATAGTAATTCCAAACGTGGTGGGTAAAGCGAAGCACAAACATCCAATATCAGTCGCTATACTTTCACATATCCGATTGTAAAATGCGCCTTGAGGGAATTTTGCAATACTCAACATTTTGTTAGCCAAATATATCTGTGGTGCCCTTGGATCAAATGAGGAATGGCGTTCCAAGGATTGTTTGTTATGCTTAGCAGTCAAAATCCATGCGTGAACCCATGAGATTCATTGCCCCATGGTTCCTTCCAGTTTGATCAAAGCCTTTTCGGTACAATAAAATAACCTCTTTACCATTTGGGGCTTTAGTCACAAGTATACACTTCACGTAGTCTTCTTTCAGTGAAACTGCCAAGTAATATTTGAAAAAGGAACGAAGTGACTAATTGTAGGGTTCCTTGTAGTGTTTTATTTCAATATTAACTATCTGCTCATGTGTGTTAATGGTTTAGAGAAAGCTTGTTATTTAGCGGATAGGCATGTAGTTTGGTAAATGTGTAGAGAGAAAGATAACTTTGACTGGTTCTTGTCACACAAAAAGTCATTTTCCGAGAGGATTGAATAGACCTTAAAAACACGTTTTGAACCCACATGTAAGTGGTGCTTTTATCATGTAATACATGTCAGTGACAGTTCAGCCATGAACACTGACCACTATTGTGTGGAGCAATAGGCGGTGATTCAGTTGACGTTGTAGCTTTACCTATAACACATTAATCATTTTAAACCCAATTTCAGTTTTAACTAATTCATGTCTTTCTTAAAGTGCGAACAGTTACGCATTATGTTTATTCTTTGCAATTATTTTGATGAGAGAAATTGTCACGAGTTCGTTTTAAGAAAGGATTGAATTTTGAGAAACCTAGGAAAGCTTAGCACTGCGCCAAAGTGATCACTTTGACTTAGTGCTGATACGCATTTTGCCAATTTAGAGGTAAAGAATAAGGATATGGTTGGAATCCCTCCCATTATTCGGTCATCAACTCTCCTCAGAGCGAGGATGCGTTCTTTACTTCAACCACCTATGTACTCATAGATCAGGCGATCCATAACAGTCCCATCATTAAAGCCTTTTCAGCAGCCTAAATAATAAGCGTCTTCACTCAAACGGAAAATGCGTTTGCTTTCGGTTAAAGCTTCTCAGTCATGGTAAGTCAACAAAATGAAAGAGGATTTGTTGCACCGTATGGTAACCTAACCCACACCATCAGTAGATCTGTGCAAGATGCCATCTACTCGCCACTGTTGGGGTAAATCTTTTGCGCAGCGATGCGGTCTAGGCAAGCCCGTTTATGCGATTCATAAGAGCAAATCAACCATTTCCCTAACAATAACTTTAATCAACTTTCACATGTGGACGAATGGCGTTGACTTCAAGTGGACTGCTATTTGAATTGGCGCGAAGGATGAAGGAAGTAAGAGGAAGTTAGCTTTAGCGCACACCCAAACAAACACCATTTAATTTTTCTGCGAAAAAGGCTGAACACTCTCCTACACTGCAAGAAGACTCTGCAAATGATCTAACCGATCACAAAAGCCATTCCAAAGCTTGGACTGCCCTCGAGGAACGTCAATGGCTGTACAAGTTGCAGACTTCCTCAGCACTTTCTCAAAGCTGATGCGATGTAGCGAGCACTAATGAGAGAAACATTAGATGAGATAGAGGCATCAATATTAACCGGAAGGTCTAATTCACTAATACAAAGTGTCTCTCACCAAAAATATTCATTGTTACTGGAGGACTGTGCGGCAGGAGTTGACAGGCTAACAAGTATACAGAGTGCACTGGACCTAGCATTTCTGGACGTAAAAGTAGGTGTCTGTATAAGTTTTTACCCAAAACGCAAACTAGCAGTAAAAGTGTGAGGACGAAGCCCACCACGAGGCAATCAATCTTTGCATAAATGTCTACTGCAAATAAATACGGAAACACACAGTCAATTTCGGGTGCGGGGATAGGTGACTTTTGCCAGTATCAGTTAAGATATCTTATTACCTGCTAGATTTGATGGACAACGAATTCAGTGAAGATATTTGACAACGCATTTCTCATGATGAACTTATTTTAAACAAAGATGGTATCGTGAACAACTTTTCAAGCCCATGGGAACCCGAGCTCTCAGTTCTCTTTATTATGACTGCTCTGCTATGCGGTCGTGACATTGTCTATGACTCGGCATAGCTAACACCGATGTTTACTTAGAATGGAGATAGGATAATGTGCTCCCATATGCAACTACTGGAGCGCTTCTTGAAAGGAACACATGCAACTGAATTGACGCCTCTACTCAACAGTATTTATTTCCCTTTGAAATGATGGAGGGGTTTGGTTGTCTTGAGTCAGGGAAGCTGTTCATGTCACCATCTTTGTTTTAAAGTAAACTAAATGTAAGACAGTTCAAAAAACGATGTCATCATAAGAGGGAAATGTACTGTAATATATATTTTTCTTAGCTTTGTGGCCCATCGAATCCTCACGAGTATAATTTGTCAGCAGTAAATGATATTTTTGCCTTGATGCTGGCAAAATTTCCATGTTTTTGCCAAGCGAAAGTTAGCCAAGATGATTTGTAAATTTGTCTTAAGCGGGCTAATCAGGGAGCGCGCAACTAAATGACAGTAATTTACCAGTTTTCAAACAAGCCAATACAGCAAGTGTGCGCTACCTACAAATTGGCAAGAGTAAACAGAGGGCAAGAAACATTCGACCCTTCTTGGCTTCCTAACGAATTCCAGCTAAACAGCTGCAGTTGAGTGGATAACACTGCAAGTCCACTGCAAATCGAAGTTAGAGACTTTGATTTGGTGACACAGTTCCGCCACCTACATTTGCAAGCCCTTAGATATTACTGTCGTGATTAAATCGCAAAAAGTGTCCTTAAGAGACAATTCGTTGGACACCTTTACAAATCTGGTGATTTAAATGGCAAATAAGATTAAAAACACCTAGGATACTAATGCTGCACAAGGACGTAATAAATGAGAGGCACTCACTTAAACCCCTTTTCTTCAAATTTTGTGGTACAATGTTGCGGACGAAAACGACTGATTCTGCTTTGGAATTCATATGTAAGGATGATGCACAACCCAACAGCAGCTTTTATGGCTGCTTTTATGGGGTCCTCTGCCCATACTCTGCTTGTTGGCAAATAGATTGATTGGATTTGGTCGATGCAAGAATGAGGCATCTGATCGCACATACCGACGAGTTTTTCCAATGTTCAGGCAGTCGCTTCGCGCCTTACGCCTTACAAGTTAATCTCCTTTACGACCGTGCCCTACTTGCTATTAAAACAAATAGGCCTTTGCTTATGCTTGCCATAAATTAGCAGGTTTGCAAACATTATTGCATGCAAATCACGATTTCGTCTAATGTGAATGAGTAAACTTCCTCAAAGCCCTCTGGTAATCGGTTGCACTAGTAGTACCCTCAAACGACGCCCTGCTTGGTGTTAGGCCCAGGCGGTTCACACCTTGGTGAAGGTGGTTTGAGAATAAGTAGTATTCGTCGATGCAGTTTAGTCGCTTGTAGGAGTTACAATTCTCTTGTCTAGTAGTACAGTACAAGCGCCCATGAAATTGGCAAAACCTAATTGAGCACGGAAGAGAAGTTAATCCACGCATGAGAAAGGTATGGAAGGAAGCAGACGTTGGCGGCCAAAGCAGTGTCTTTGGTGAAAAGTTCTTATGCATTTTGCGTGAACAAACTCTTGCAGGTTTAACATACAATTCGCCGGAAAGCCCGTGCTAAAAATTCATGCTCTCTTAGCATGTGTCGGCAAGTTCCTTGGAATAAGAGCGATCAAATAGGAATTTTGAGGAGTAGGGTTCGCTGTTTAATGTTTAAAGGATGGTCTACCGCACTTGCACCCTTAACGCTTGGCAAGGACCTAGATCACGTCTGTTATTAAAACACTTAACATTGGGACATCTTTATGTCTAGCTTGGAGTACCCGGCATAGCTTCTTAATGACCGCAAAGGTGCCATATCCGAGTCAATATCGGTCGGCAAGAACTGTGTGCTGATGTGTCCTAGACAGGCTGTTTTAACATATCAGGTATCCGATACGTAGTACCAGTTTATGCGTTTTGATATGATAACAAGATGGAATCAAAGGGCACAATCAACGTTTTGCCACTTTAATCCGAGTGCGTTCAAGTATTGATTTTACGACAAAAGGCTCATATGCGTGACTTACGAAGGTATAAAGTGCAAGATTGTTATCAGCGAAGAAGCTTTCGGGTACTAATTCCCGGTAGACAAAGTTCTTGAGGGGCACGAATAGGTTATCGATCGGCAGTGAAATTGAGTGGAAATAGTACTGTTTGCTACCTATGCTGCATGGACAAAAATAAGGCATCGTTGATCAGTTGGTAAACGAAGCTAATGAAGTATGGGAACGGTACTTTTACTCAACATATTGGTGAAGTTATTCACTACTTGTCGCATAAGCCGATGCTTTAATTGATGACGGACAATTATTTGGCTGACTTTTCCGCGGTCTGGTTGTATGGTTGCAAAACTTGGAGATATTCGCCTCGACTTCTTAGCCATTGTCTACCTTGTTATTTGGCAAATCCATAAGTGCACATTACGAATTGATTTCTCTTATGACTAAACGAATAGAGTAGCTAATTGTACTGTTTTACTTAAGAGCAATAAGACCTTATGGAATCGATTCTTCGTTGTGCACAAATTATCTACCTTGAAGGTGCACAATGTGTTGCCAGTTAATAAAATTTTCAAAACCTGGTTACTGACCAATTTACTGCCCATGATTTGATTGGATTTTGCAATTCTTTCGCGGTATAGGCTGCCGTTGGTAATTATACATCTCTTTATCAAAGTTGTACAGTCAACTGCACAGACCCTCCAATCACGACTCCATAAATGCTACACAATTCGATTCCTCTACTCCTACTTTACTAACTTAAAGTCTGTATTAGTCGAAAGAATTCGACTGATTGCAAGTGATTTCCCGTTTGCGACCAGCCTTTTGAATGCGATTGTTCTGGGATGCCGTCCACAGCTGAACAACGCAGTGTCCTAGTGTATTTGACAATGCGACGAAAAATGTGACTCCATCCAAGCAGACAAGAGTCATCACTGACAATAAAAATTAAATAATCTGATGTACGGAAGGAAAACCTATATGTCACTTTTATCCTATCGCAGTGAGATCTTTGCCTTTACGCCTTTCTTTGAGACGTAGTCAGTGTGAGAAAATTGTGGTTGTTTTTCTTGTGCATTTAACTACGGAGATAAATTAGTCTTTGTGGTTTTAATTTTCATTTGCTGCTTTGGATTGACCTTCACGCCTTCCAAAGAAAATGTAGGGTTTCCTTAGTGCTTTTTAGTAAACAAATACTATTAGCCAAAATCTACAATGTTCCAATGCCCCATTTTAAACAGATGTGATGGTGCTTGAACGAAAACACGAATTTTATAAGAACGGCAAAATAAAGTGTTCCGCACAAGCAAAAACTGATGGATCGGTATAACAGCTGCCTTTTGGAACCAAATGGCAAGCTTATGTGCAGTGGTGTCTGCGTTATTATTCCGGCGGAGAGCAATGCACAAGCTTCAGAGAGCAGGAACATTCCACATCGACTGCCCACTCTTTTTTCTTCGTTATTCCGGACTTTTACGAAAATTCGCATTTTATTCTAAAACATTTATGCATAAATATTGAGTGGGTAACACTCTCAGGAACATACCCAAAAGCAGCTGCCTACGCTTCTTTGGATATGCAAGAAAATCCTGCCAAAGCCAACAACATACGCATCGCGTTGCTTCGCTTTTTGTTTTCAATGGCCATATATGCTGCTCTGCAATGCAAGCCTGATTTTCAGCGTCTCAAAGAAAATCTGGATCGGTGAGGCAAGTCTTTTAAGTGATTTAAGTTCCCTAACTAGTCAATCAAGGTAAAGAGACGAACATCTGCAACATGTCAGAGGGTTTACGTTAATGACGTGGTCTAACGTTCAATGCAAAAGGTGTGCTGACTGTTCTGATCAGGAGATCAGTGTGACAGCCAACAAAAAGGCTTGACGCTATATAATAAAGTAGACTCCTATTCAATGCGACCCATCTTGCCCCCAGGTAAAACCCTACCATTGCTCCATCAATGAGAATCAAGTGCTTTTCGCTGACTACAAAGTATTTGCCCTGAAACCATAGGTGGTGGCTACTCGTCTAAAGATTTTTACATTTTGTCGATAGCTTTAAGGCTTTAGCCAAGGACTCATCTCAGCGCTCCGTGGCAATAACTGGCAATGATATGGTTTGGTTGAAATTAGGTCCTGTCAAACAATCGTGACTGTAGTGGTTACTGGGTGCTGATGCCAAATCGGTGCATCGAATCTCGTGATCATGCTTCGTAACATACACAGTTGAGTCCAAGTGTGTAGTCGCAGTTTTAATAGGTCTAGGAGACAATTATTATGGATGTTTATTGCAAGCTGTCCATTTTACGAATATATCCAATTACCCCCTTGTTATCACATCCAGCTGCTTATGCTAGGCTGGCAAAATACAAAATGGCCTCATTGAGACAATCTAGGCAATCGTCAATTTAAGTTAGACACAAACTGCGTTTGACATCGACTATTCGATGCTCAGCAACTAATGCTAATTTGAAGGGATAGCTAAATAAGTTGCCACCAAATGCGGTTTTATTGCTTTCATTGCACATAAATAGAAACTAGGTCTGTCTCAGATGCTTATGGACAGATGCAACGGACAAAACTTTTCGTAATACAAATACTTTAAAGATTGTTGGTTGAGTCTTTAAACAGTAAAAGGACTCCATCGCCCGGCTTCGGTAGAGATATATTCAAGGCTACGGTATAGTCAGTATGTTATCTGCAGTGGGACACACGCAAGTCATGTGTACCGCTTGAAGCACAGATTGTATTCGCTCTGGATATTGTCTTTAAAATTATAAACCATATGCAAAATCAACTTTCTACATTTCGTAAATGTAAGGAATTTAAAAGAACATTTAGATGATGGGATGTAAATCACGGTGGTGCAAAGTCGACCTGAAAAATAACACGAGAAGAGGCAGGACAGAGAATAACGATATCGTCTCCGATTAAGCGCAGGTAGAACGCTGGTCTGTATTCGAGAGATCGCGAGGATGCTCATAGACTTCGGACTTAAACTCGCCGCAATGCGCTTTGTTTACAAATCATATTGCAGATCTAACCGTAGTCTGTCAAGCTGAGCTTAGGCAGAAAAAGGAAACTACTTAAAATCAGAATAGCTGGACGTCAAGAGAGAGAGAGGAGTGGAGTCATAAACTACCTAATGTGGCTACTACTTTCCGGACTAAATGCAGCATAATCCGACTTACTTTTGGGAAAGCGATATAACTCATCCTGATAAACTCGCACGTGTGTATGCGTGTCTGCATCTCTGTCCATTTTTAAGCTCTGACTGCAAGATATTTTATGCCTCTTCTGTCATATGCGCACGCTGCATAGTGCTATTATCTGCTCTTTGATATTTTGCGCTCGTTCTGCATTTCAGGTGATTCTCGAGCAAACTATTTAACACTTGATTTCACATTCCATTTATATGAAGTAAGGCTAAGCCGTGTTAGCATTAGATAAGCCTTCAGTTGAAATTCTACAAATGCCGACATTAACTATTGAGAAATTCAAGCGAACAGCAATCAATAAAATGACGCATTTAAACCTAATTGTCAGAACAAATAATAAAGCTTTCGTTATGGCGCAAGACGAATCACACCCAAAAGGGGTCTGTTTGGTTGAAAAACGCTTCACCTTTGCAGCCAATTGTCACACTTTTCCCCCCGGGAAAGTCACCATGCATTCACATTTCAACGTTGCATAACGTGACTGACGCTTGTTAGGTGTGATTGTTGTACAAACACCTGTACAAGCCCCTTACCTCGAACGACTAATTTAGGAAATCAAATTAACTTGAGAGCGTGGCTTACTGGTTCAATTTCCTTCCTATCGCGTCATAAGGCATGGTTGAATGGAGAGCTGCATACATGAGCACACAACCAGGACACAGTGACGTTGAAGTGGTGTCCCTTCGAATTCAGCTCATATAATTCAGATTTTCTTAAATGAAAAGCAATGTAATGCAATCCTTATCTATCTTTACTCGGTGCCTCCCTTATATGTCCTAGGAAGCATTGATAAGCTGCGCTGAGCATATACTTGGGGTATTGCTCACTCTCAACGTTGCTGCATAAATGCCCTGGAAGTAATTGTGAGTCACCACTGAAGCCCAGAATAAAAAAGAAAGACAAAGAAGCTGTCAGGATAGACTGTGACTTCTTTTGACGCTTGTGTATTGCAGGCAATAGTAGAAATATTGACTTAGCATTAGGCTCTAGACGTATTTGTTTTATGAAGCCATTAATTTCGTCTGCTCAAAAGCTTCCATTTTATCCCCTTATCGAAGAATTGTGTTTTAGTTTAAGCTTCGTTGCAGATTCTCAGGAACTAAAGTCCGTGTTGCGGATGTTCATTGGGAAAAAATTAGAATGCTTGGCAAATTTTGGCACCCGGGCAATAACACTCATTGGTAAAACTAAGCAGAGAAATCATTTTATTTCCTCGAAGGCCATGGGCAGAATGATGTGTCCCCGCAGTTAAAATGAATGGGTAGAACAACTCCTTTGCACCAGCCACATTTCGAAGAGAAATCTTAAAGCCAAGCATCTCACCGTAACAGGGTAAGCAATGTGACACATTGGTTTTCACTCAGAACATGAAGACATTTGCGTTTATTGCCCTTGTTGACTCGTTTCTGTTTAGATCAAATCACGGTTTTTTTTACTTTACTAAACACCTCCGCATGATGCGTCGCTTAACACCAGACGGCATCCTACAATTTTATTGAAGGGCCATAATCGAGTGCAAGGAAAACGCTTATTCTGCCAGATTCTTTTTATCAATAGAAAGATTGTTGTGCAGTAGTGATTCCAATTCAGCACTGTTTGGCCTTATACATGGATCGTATTCACGCGTTGTTTGCCCAAGCCCCTAATGCTACAAATACTACTGTATTCATCACGTCATGACTAGAAGTTCTGTGTAGCTAAACGCACGAGTCGAATAAATAATCTTGCAATAACCGGCAAAAATAACAATAAAAAGCGGCAGCGTTCACTGACAGAAAGTAGCGAAATCTCATGAAAATATGCCCGTTGAATCAGTCCAATGTATATCTTGAATGGATGTGAATTACGCCAACTGAAGAATCCAGTGTCTGTAATTTTATTACCCCTTGGTAAAGCGGCATAATGCGCTGTCTGATTCATCTTTTAACGAGAGTGTCTCGCCCCTTAATGAGCGCTTATACATTATTTAGATAAAAATCTTGAGGCAAAGTGTCCCAAAGTATATAAACTTCGCAATGAGGACTTTGATAAGATGTGTAGGTAAGTGTCAGTTAGTACTTAAAATATCACTTTGTACAGGTTCGTGAATGACTCCACTAATAAAGTGAGTCCGAATAAGCTTTTCATACCTCATATGCGTCAATTAATGTAGAATTGAATTTGATCCATTAATATAAGTGACAAGTATAATCAACTTCATTCGTATTCATTGCCGATCAGGAACTCATTTGTGACTTTCAATTATGCTGCGCACAGTGAATTAATGGCCAAGAGGTCCTTTAAACAGATGGCAAACTTGTGCCTCAATTTTCTTTAGATACAGACAGACGCTTGTTTCCTCTCAAAATCGGCATCTTGAGGCAAAGAGTCTACTATGCCGCATTGATATTTTAGCAACGTGCATCAAGGCTTTATACCGATCGACTAGATGGATTGTCAAAGCTACTTACCTACGAGATGTCATCATGAGGTTCCTACTGACCGTTCCTCTATCTCGGCTCAATTTGACACAATCGCTTCAATTTTAAAATTGTACCGAATTCCCAAGTTGAACACGCAAATTCCGAAAAGTTATTTCTTTGTGTGGTTTAAGAATTCTTGGCTTGCTTTAAACGGTGAGACGGGCGAATAAATGCAGAATGCAGCACAGAATTAATGGTCGTCGTCTTTACTTTTTGACAATCGTAATATTTTCGTTTGGTTTCACAACCCTCATGTAGGCACTTTGTCCTTTTAAAATAACTAGGGAAATTCTTGCGAAAAGATTATAAAATTCGCGCATGAACCCCCAAACTAACCAAGAACACAGAATTTGTACTTCACGCGCATTGTTCGCGCAAAATGCACAAAGATTACCGCGCAAGAATGCGGTATTGACCACTAAGAGTTACCATCATGACGCCTGATTCTTCTCGCACATCCATTTGGATACTAGGGTCTACTTACCATTCCAAATCCACCCGAATTTCACCGAAAATCACACAAATCAAAGAAACTGCGGATGCACGGATTTTATTACTGAGAACCAAATTGCAGCCCATACAAACGTGTTTTAACAGTCTTTTTCTGTTCTACTTATTCTCAGATTACCCTCAAATATGTATACACTCGCTTGACGCTTACAATTAAAATGACGCATCAAATGTCGCTTTGATGATATTGCTGGGAGGCGTTATTAAGCTTAGACGGTATAGAAGAGTTTTAGCGAACGTAACTTGCCTTCCCGTGTTGAAGTACCATAGCAAGGATGCTTAAACCCCCATTTATTGGGGAAATTACAGAAGAAAGGCAAGAATATCTACAGATTTTTCAACTTATTGCAAGCACAAGCAAATGACCATCAGTTCAAACAATAAATTTGGCACAATTATACAAGGGGTTAGCTTGTTCTCTCATGGCGTACGGCACAAAACGCTAGCCCAAATGTTGTCAAAACCCATCGGCTTATCCAATCAGGTGTCTCGTTTGCGCGTTAATCACCTCGGACCAATTATCTGTCAAAGGGGATCCAGTGGTTTGCTTATTATCCAATAAGAACTCAGAGTATGTGCAGTACACATACCAAAGGAATGCATAAAAGCCGAGGCCATGCATGTAGAGCCAGGCCTTTATAGGCTTGAGTTAAAAATAATGGCATGCACGGATCGAAAATCAGTACAGTTCATTCTCCTCTATGCATGGATTTTACAACGGAATCAGCCGATATTGGCTTTTGTGTTTTACCACGAATTCAAGAAAACGTGGGTACGAGTAAGTGCTCTTCATCCGGCAATTGAATTGTCGATTTTTTAAATATAGTCTTGCGACCCTTTCAAATATAGATGGGACTACCGTGTTACTAAGATGCGCTGTTGCTATGCTTTGAATTCGCTCAATTATAGGGTCACTGGAATGCATTTTTCTAGCATGCGTAAGAAAGTCAGCAGGAGCCATATGTATCCTATTCCCTGCTTATGCACACCACTTCGTTAGTGGTACACACCTGCCGGAGTGACTCATTTGAAAATTAATGACTTCTCACGTGTTTAAATATGCGTACCTCGGTTAACCTACCTAAGGCGATATTTTAAGCTTGCAGCTAATTTTGCTGTGGTAAAGAAATGAGCGACTCTGTTAGAACCAATGCAAAAATTTTACATACTGCTGGTAGACTAAACTTGCTGTGAGAATCTGATAGACTAGCAAGTTAGGGATTATGTCGCAATAAATTTGCTTTTACGCCGACGCAAATTTCTGAATAATCTTACGAATTTTCTACTCTAAAACAAAGGTAGCACCCCGAATACCTTTTGTAATTCAAGTAAACCTGACCGGTTGACGCTTTCCAATGAAAAAAATCCTTGGCCCCCAGCGTTAGTTTCTGTTATGCTAATCACGCAACAAATGCAAGCAAACTCATTTGTATCAAATTCGTCTATTGCTGATTTTCCTGGATTCGTTAGCTGTGACAGCCTAATTAGTGCCTAATGGACAGCCATTAGGTAGAATTAAAACGAGGTGATTGAACACAGAACTGAAACGCCCTACTAGTGATTGGATGTTGAGGCGTCCCTTCAGAATCGTAATTATTAGCCATTACTATGCTTATTGTGTATCGTTTTTAAAACCAGTCCCCTGATTCCTTTTTTAGCTGCGGTTGCGCCTTCTATTTGGCAGTTTACATCCACAGCTATATTTCCACAAGAACTGTTGCAATTAAAAGCGGGGATACAATTATCTCTAGACCGATTTTATTCCATAATCCCGCGATTAGGCTGAGACATGCATCGGTCCTCGATTTTAGCCACATGGCTGGTGGGCGGTTGGACAAAAGGAGCACTCGTCTGGTTGCGAAATCAACATCTAACTTATGCTGCCTGCATTTTAGACAGCTTCATCGATCCAAAGCACCACTTAAGTAACGAATAAACTCCAAGGCAGTCGCACATGGAAAAATCAGTCATAACTGTCTGTAACCTTGGATTTTACTTTGACAGGATTCACGTCTGCGTTGGTCACTCCTCTAAACTCCCTAAGTGTGGTGGTTGATTTCAGTTCCCCCATATATTTTGGTAAACATGAGATGAGGAAACCACTCATCGCGGACTACAAATCTACAAGAAGTGACTCAATGTGTAACCGCGGAAAGAAAAAAGAGCGTAAAATGCATGGAACGACATCACCTTCCCTTCCTTCTTCCGATACTCTGATCGGTGCTTGAGTGAAGTGGAAATGGAAACGTATATTTGTAAAATGAGTAGCGAAAGAAATAAAGAGGGGGATACGGGTTCATGACTTAACCATTGGTTCCTGCCGGTCGCAATCCAACTTCGTTGTTTAAACAGATGCCATTCACGTCCTTAAATGCAAGCTGTGTGCTCTAGGAAAATTCGAAGCGAACCCAGTCTGCCATCTCGTCAACTGACTCAATAACGCAATCGCTTAAAAGGTTTGAGATAATCGATGCATACTTCTTGTATCAGCTTGCCGATGTATGATCTGCATGGGAGGAGATATTGCTGAAAGAATCGCAAGCGCTCAAGTACCTGCACACATGGGGCTGGTTGATTGCCTTCTGCATTCAAACAGAAGCGGATAAGATGAGACTCATCTACTCTATGTGTGGAATGAGTTGTGGCCGGTGCAGTAGCATTAGCAATATAAGGCAATATGAGGGAGACTGGAGTGGAAGTCGAATAAACGTAGTCTCTAATCTATTGGTAGTTTTCTGTTGGATATTTATCTACTTGAACCGGTTGGGAAGCCATTTGTTGTTGTGACCCAAATGCACCAGTCTGATCATCAAAAGTGAAGGCGTGGAACAATCTGCAACTACTGCATAGCAGAAAAGTTGTCAAATAAACAACGAAACAGCTATGACTTGTTTTATTTTAACTGGTGAATTGATATGGTATTGATCGCTGCTAAAACCTTGACCTCATTCGTTTAACGAATGCCTGGTCGTCAGTTGGTGTTCATGATCCACATTAATGAGCATGGGCTTGTCGGGTTGAACCCCAAGGGTGTGATTTGAGTTTGTCTGTCTCATAAACTGAACTCAGCTGGATTCCACATTTCTGTTGGCTCATCATCACCCAAATGTGTTACATTTAACTAAGCCAATTGAAAGGTGTTTAGCATATTCACCTGTCATTATCTGGCACTTGAATGTTGATGTTCTGCATTCAAAAAACCTTATGTTTCTGAGCAGAACTGCAGGTTGTTTGCCTTGCGGCCCCTGCTCTTATATACTGGTCCATATTAATGTACCAAAAATGCTTAACTCTAGTAATGGAGTACTGGATCGCGTTATTACTAATTAAGAACCGAGAGAGCCATGCAAACAGGTGTCGCCAAAATGCACGAGCGGTCCAGATAAGACAAAGCCCTAAAGACAATTGGGTGGTCCCTATTTCGCCAACTTCCACCCACCGCGCATTTCGAAGAGCATGCACCCCAAAGTCGCACGCTTATGTAGTTAAGCGGATGAAGCGAACCAACAGTCGTGCAATCACCGGCAAAACCAACGATTGTAAGAGTTTGCATTTACCCGTAGGGTGAAGCAAAACCTCATCCATGTACGCGTATTGAATCAGTCAGTAACTGAGTCCAACAAGTCACTGCAAGGTGCTCAAAATGAAGAACCAGTTTTCAGTTGACTTAATTTTCTTGAAAAAACAGCATCATGCGCTATCTGATACATCCAGTCTTCGAAAAGGGGTCAGTGTGTAATGAGCTCTTATAGATTTGTTAGGAAGTGAAGCAGACATTGACGAGGACCTCGAGGCCAAATATTATCAAAATACTATGATTATGCGATTGTTCTTAACCACTCAAACCATTGGCTCATGCGATGTTTAGTTAAAGAATCTACCGATAGTTAGAGTCCATATAAATTTTCCCCCATTAATGCCAATTACTGTGACTGTTTTAATTTCCAACTTGTACAATCTCAACTTATTTGTTGATTTTGTGACCAATGCTAGTGATCCTCTTTTATTTTATCGTTTAATGAAAACGTATTTGCCTTCGAGCACTCGCACCACTACCAGGTTATTTATATTCTAATTTACTGCGCAAATCTGCAGAGAAAGGCAAGTGCAATCGTAGACTTATCTGTTTTAACTCTTTATTGGGCACGATGATGTATAGAAACAGCTGATTTGTCCATGATGTAGATCATGGGGCGTTGCCAAAAGCTATGTAGACGCATCAGCTTGACCGATCAGGTGCTTCACTTTCGCATTGATCGCTTTTAGACATTTATCCCACAGAGAGGGTTCAGTGATTCTCCTGTTAGCCAATAGGCAGTCAGAGTGTGGACAGTGGACATACCAAAGAAATGCACAACGGTCGAAGCCATCCATGCAGATCCAGCTCTGCTAAGACCGTTCAGCACCTCGGATTACTATTATTTTTTAAGGATTGCATTCATCCTAGAATCAGTAATGTACAATAAAGTCAGCCGATTCTGACTAAAATCGTATCGTTAATTCAGAGAAACGAATAAGAGAATGAGCGCTTCTTTTGTATCTTTGTTGAACATTAATATCCTAGGTGTTTCCAAGTCTATTTGTCAATAAAAGCTCTAGTATTCTACACGCATCCAAAAAGTAATAACTCAAAACTTTTCGACAAATTGCTTACATGGTGACAAATTTTGATACATTCTCCTATTTAATACTAATCACCGAGGCAGATATAGAGGCGAGCGAGGAACATCACAGCAAGTATCTCCTCCTACTCATAGGCAATCAGTGGAGGTGAAACCCAAAAATTACTGGTATATCGGTATGATAACTCAAAACATAGTAGTTAAGGGTTATTAGACGTCGACTTTGGTGACTTCAGTAAAGGTAGCCCGCCCCTGCTATCGCTACTGCATATTTTTGAGAGTGATGGATATGAGAATTTTGTAGAATCCGAGGCGAATAGAGGGGTGAAATCCACCCTGATCGTCTTTAGATGCTTAAAGGAAAGTAGGTGGATTCATTGTTTCAATAAGCGGTTAGGAATACCTTATTTTCATTGATGCCATGTTTTGTGTCAATTGCGAAGTCTGTTGAGGCTGGTTGAAGTGGTGCTATGATTAGTCGATGTGCCACAGTTTCTAATTCAGAGCGAAGGTTGAGATCCCATTGTATGCACCCCAATGACTTCAAGAGATTAGGGCAAATCACCATAAAATGCTTAGCGTAAATGCCAATTAGTGTCATTGTGCAGTCTTTTGCATCTTCATCAATAGACGACGTTTATCTCGAACGATTTGGAACGAACCAACAAGCTTAAATCAAGGTAAAGATATTCCACTTCCTCCCATGAGGCGCTGATTTGCCAAACACCAACATCACTGTACCGTAATCTGTCTATGCTGCTACATCTTGGTAATGGTGAACTGTAGTAGTCATGACACATTCTCATTTGTTTGTCTTCATTTCCCACTTTCATTCGTTTTTAAGCCTAGATTTTATCCTACTGCATTCATCCAAACCACATGCCACATACAATGGCACACTTTTTCATTTTAGGGGCAAAGTAGCTAACACTGCACAATAGTGAGTTGAAATTTAAAATATACAAATAACTCAACACCCTGTATTTGGTAAATCTTTGCCTAAGTGTATCAAGCTGGAGGTGGATCCTTTCAACTCCGCATTTCTCGACTGGTTTGTTTCAGCACATTAGCCAATAGACGTGCCCAGATAAGCGCCTCTGTCAGCTGCTTTTCCCAAGACCTTATTCATCTTCTTTTCAAAACGCTTCTGAAACTATTTGTCATCACAAGGAACAGATTTACTCCTATTAAGGCTTTTTGTACACAATTCAACAAGATCAAGATCACAGAGCTTTGAATTTCAAGCGGACGCTATGTCGGATTAACAATAATCACTTCGACTAAGAGCAATATACACCTCATTATTTAGGGTACAGACGTTTATTGAGCGTTCGTAGTACATGCATGCACCCGTGTCCCTTGACCAGTGGTTCCAATGATAAAGGAAATTATAATGTTATCATATCAGACCTTTATAAATAGGAAATGAGTATGATGCCCTTGACTGCATAATATATCAAGGAGATTCCTTGTACTTCTCTTGGGATGATTCAATGGCCATGTTAGAATCTCTTGCACCTCCCCAGATATTGGTTATTGCAGTCGTTGCCAATGCGATAGTGGATACATCAAGCGAGATTTGTTGACTCGTGAGAATTCCTTCACAACCTGAATGGCTGCAACAGCTTTCCGCCTGCTGCCGTACGAAAGAACGGTGACTGTGGTTTATTAAAAGCCATTACCAGAACTTTATTAACTAGTCCGATCTGCTGGAGGGGGGTCCTACGACGTCATACCTACCGAAATGAGGAGCGAGTGAAAATATGGTTCCATAATATCCAAAGGGCAACGCACAGGATCGAGTATTTACTGCATCTGTGAGTATTAGTGTGCTTTAATGTGTTTTAACAAAAAAAACCACTCACAGAACCATTGCAATCATTGCTGTGGTAAACTTGTTTGCTTTTTTGCATGTAAGGTATCTGCCGCGTTACTGAAACGCTTTAAACCTCAAAGAAGAATGCAAAGGGGTATTTCCAAAAATTTTGAGAGGCACGATGCTCAACGACTTTTAGTATAGAAAAGGCGTGAGTCTAAAAATGGCGAGAGACGATATTTTAATGTAAAATCCGATATCCTCTGGTAATCTAAAACAGGATATAGCAGCGTTACAGCCTTAGCGCATCTTCTCACAAAGGCTGGGATTCACAAAGCATGTTAAGAATAAAGGAGATTTAGTAATTATTTCAAACGCTTTATCGCACATAATCCCACAAAATTAACAACCACACATGGTCTGAGAAAAAAACCAGTCCTTTCCAACATCAGATCTAGGGAGCCAATACTCTGGCGGCCCTGTGCACAGTGTTGTCATTTTCACCAAGAAAATGTCTTTCTTATGAACACAGGCAGACAATTTGCCATCAGTCCTATCCAAGACCCATGAGCGTGCCCAACTATGCAAATCGATTCCTTGTCCTAAAAGCCAATATATGCTCCTTCAATTAGCTGCCGATGTAAGTTCCTTATTTGCCCCTTCTTGCCAGTTTTGCTCGAAGTGGGAAGAATTGGGACTGCATATTTTATCTTTACGACCTCGGTTTCGCATGCCTATTCTGTTAACCATTTTTGGCCCTTTTATTGTCATATCCACTTAAGAGCATTTAGTTTGCACAATGGTTCTTCTGCGAGCCCTTTTCCTTACTTAACTTAAACTATGTGCTAACCCTATACATTAGTCCTTTCAGCGCACAGGATCGCAACCAAATGACTGCGGATAAATAGAGGACACAATATTATCTGCGCTAGGTCATCCGTGGATGTACATACTGCAGCACGCCATCGTAATGCATCACGATCATGCCACAATGTTAGTAGTCACTGCTGTTTGCAAGATCTAAATAACTAATAAAAGCACCCTTATGCAATTAAGGATGAGAGTGAAGTTAAAGAACGGTACCTGTGAAAGGGACACGATGCGTAATTGATGATGTCACTTTAATTAGCATACTTATGCCTCACAACTAATCGGTCAATTTTGTTTCCACTGAACATAAGCCTGTCCATCAAGTTAGTGTCAGCTGACCGAGTAGAGGTCAGAGGGATGTTGCACTAACGAAATCCTTGCTTAGTGTCGATGTGCATTAATGCATGAGCGGCTCCATCTGCACCAAATGAGTAAAAATGGTTCGAAAGTGGAACTATCTCTTGACACACATCGAAAATAAAGGACACTTGCACTCCTTGCAGCAAAATTTACCTCACTTTTACTGCCTTGTGCAAAAATCACTAATTTTTTATGACTTTACTTGCATTCTGGCAAACTGTGTGCAGGTAATCACTAAACTTACTTGTCTTTTTTTGTGAAGGTAGACACAGCATCCTAAATATGGATCCTCAATTTTGAGGACCAGACGTTGTAGCTGGGTGGTAAATTCTAACACGGGGAAAATGACTTATCATTTATATAATAAGACTTAGGCAGTGTCAAATCCGACTTTCAGCAAATGGCACTAATCATTTCACAAAACTTTAAACGCGCACAATGATCATCTTGGGTGTTTTCTGAGGATTTTTGTCATATGCCTTCAAAACAGCAAAATTGGCAAATGTTATGAATATTAGTCATACAAGGCATCTCGATAGCCGTAACTTATAGGGTAGCGCATGTAGATACCCTGACATTTAACTTTTAAGCTAAGGCGTTTGCCTGGACCTACGATACAGCTGACGAAATTGTCAGGGTATGATGAAGAGTCCCTGCAAAACCACAAGCATATTGCCTAAAATTGGCATCTTGCTACCGATTTCTGATATAAGGCGACCTCATGGATCCAAGAAAATTTCTAATTACCTACCGTCTAGTATTGAGCAAGGATGCTGCCACTATTTGATCGCATGCGTTAACAAGTTTGGTAAATTTAAAGTCGCCTTGAGGGAGGGGGATAAAGTGAGAATTAGGAGAAGGGATGCCACTTTGCAAAAGCAGCTGAGAAAACCTCTACAGGGTAAATGAAGACAAGCGTAGCACCAAAAATTACCGAAATCGACTCAAGCGGCTCCATATAGGCTTAATAGCACTTTGCTTACTGATCATTTGATACGCGTGCTTGATGAAAATTGTCATCAGGTACAAATCAAAGTTTTATATTTTACCGTCCTGATAGCCCATTTTCGCTTCAATGAAGTAGATGGGAGAAGAGCTAAGACATAGCCTACGCGCAGCGTAGCGTCCAAAGGCCATGTAACGAAAGCTATAGGAGTCGAATTTCTACGCCAGATTAAAGCTCACTTTTTTGCGTGGATAATAGTAATTGTTGTCGAATTCAGCTTGATTTATCGTTTAGAATGCCTCGTCGACCTACAGTTTTTTTCCGCCTAGTTAGTTCCACTTTCCATAATGAAGTGCAATTGATTTGAAGGAGACTATTGTCAGGCGGGATTAAAGGGGGTTAAATAGTGCGTAAATATGAAAACTACAGCTATTTAAGCAACCTGAGCAAACAAGGCAGCAAAGTGCAAACTTAAATAAAGATAGGAGAGCAGCCACGTCAAAAGATCAACAACTGATGTCCCTTCTTCAGACTCATACAATGGGCTATCATCCCTTGGCTTTGTCAGTTTGTGGGGTCGACGCACATCTGCACGCGGGACACGCGCATAGATTTCTGCCCTCTTGATGTACTTTTTTTCAAATTAGGTTTAAAATGAACTCCTCGGGGCAAAAAAAACAGGTGAGAAAGGACAAATAATTTGATTTATTTTTGCGTAAAGCTTGTCTTATTTTCGGTTCTCCTATGCATTACACGAGTTTGATCAGCTTTCACTTTATCCATACCTTCTATGGCTAGAGAGTACAGTTATAGTACAGGTGGTGTTTCAGATGTAGATATTTACGACTAACTGGCAAAAACTGGAAAAATTGCACCTAATTTTGCTTGTTATACTGCTATATTTGCATATGCATCCAGTAAGCATGCGAGTCGTAAAGTGAGGAGAAAAGGAATGGCTAGGATGGCTAGCTTGCCAGGGTACACCGCAGAGATTTTAACATGCACGCCCTTTTTATAGAAGGAACATCAATTTAAAAGCAAAGAATAAAAAGTATTGTAGACTATTTCATATTCCCCTCCAAACAACTACTTTAACAAAAGTGCATCAACCTTTATCTGACGCCAAGATTCTTCCACATGAAATTTCAGGTGAATAAGCCAGCATTCATTTGCTGTATTTATGCAGTGGATGGCTGTATAGGGTAGCAAAAAGACACAAAAAGGTAAGAAATGAAGGGTTACAGATGCTGACAACCACACCACATAGATACCCTCGGTCTCCATCCAATCGTCGAGGTAGTGCTACGTCGGCCAGGCTTAGTACATGCTTGTCTGCGGGCGGTGAAAAGTCCAGGGTTGCTGACTCACTTCATTGCACTGTACTTATCTACTCTTTACCCAACTTTACCGTTTCCATCTACCATATGCTCCCCGTATGTGCGCCATCTTACAGCCAGGTCATTTCTCACTACGCTACGATGCATCAGTTCGCGCTGTGTTCGGTTGCGCGGCTTAGAAGTATATTGGATAATGCTGGCTGAAGCGCCAGTGACTTTAGTAGAAGCAGTAAATTCTGTGATGTTGGCGGTGTTGACGATACTATCTGCAATAACAGGCGTATCTACACGGTTATTGTGCAGAATGCAGACTTACGAGTTAAAATTAAAAGTGCATGGATAGCTTGATCTAATGTCTACGATCAAACTCGTGGCATAATTTTGATGCTACTGTTGCGGATCGATGTTATTGGTACTTTGCAAACTCTTTCACGTTTATTGGTTTTAAGTGGGTCCTTTGGAAAACATCTAATGTTGGAGTTATCGTTTTCAAAGCATATTTGGCATTCGTTTTTAGTGAAGCTTTCCCGTTATTTAAACACTGCCGAACGCTTCAGCGTGCATAGCTTGCATGATTGCATAAGGCATTTTTATCGTAAGTTCAATTAGGTGAATTCACTGCTGTTGTTTCAGCTGTGACAATTTTTGGCCGTTTGAAATGCAGCCTGTGTTCTTTAAATTGGTGCAAATCTCGGTGTCCAAGAATTTTTGAAGCGCTTTTGGATGCCTGTAACTTTATGTAACGATTAGAGGCTACAACAGTAGTGGTTTTCAGATTAAACTTTGGCCTAAAATTACCACATTTAAGAGTGATTTTTGATTTTTAACGCACAGAATTGAGTTATCATTGCTTTGCACTTCGGGTCAGTTTATTAGCCTTGTAAAAACAGTTCCTGTATCTTGCAGGATCGTTGATTTAAAGGAGTTACTAAAAGATCGTTCCCTCTATAGCTTTCTGGTGATGCTAGAAGTCTGTATTTCAGGTATCGGCTGTTGTGATGCGCCTTTTCTAGGGAAGAAATAAACCACCACTTCCACGGTCAAGATGCTTCGTTGGTTGCATATGAATGAGATTTCGATGCTAAACACTAGGCGAAGATGGAATTAGTGGTGAGCACTTGGGTCACTTGCAAATAAAGCAGCCGGCTTTATCTGTAACCGTACGTGAGTTGATGGTGAATATCGCTTTGTTTGACTGCTTTAAGGCGTTGAGGCAATCTCGTACATGAAATACGTGTGGTGGCGGGAGCACCTTAGTTGATTTCGACTTGCGGCCATTTCAAGCCAGTTTTTCGGTTAAAAATGGGTTTCTAGAACCATCACTTTGCTTAAGTTACATTCTTAAAGACTGCCAATGTTAGCTGCCTAGGATGTGTATGAATGCATATTGATGTGTGGGGTGCGAGAAGGTGGGACACATGGAGTGTTCTGTTTCTTCCCACCGGCCATGAAGAGCAAGGTGAGCTTCGATTGCATTCGCTACTGCTTCACACCCTAATGTGGTACTCAAAGCTGGATGTTCGAGGAACTCGGAAGTTTTGAATACATTTCGCCTCACTAAATTACACAAATCAAATAAATTATTTGCGGCTAATGCAATGGAACGGGCGAAGAACACTTATTGCCTTAAGATATGTACATATTTCAACAATCTGAGCGACGGTAGGCTTAGCCAATGTTTTAACACCGGTTCGTGACAAATTTGAGCAATTGAGTGAAATAATTCAAGTGACAACTTTTATTTTTGAGCGTGGTCTTGATTTCCATTTCCGTACCGATGGCCATCATTTTGCGCTGCTGGCACATGCATGGCCAAAGTACCACATTAATGGTAGATTACGCTTCTCCATTCTTTGATACATTGGATACAAGAATTCTGACGCCGCCTGCAGCTTAGGGAATAACACCACCTACACCGAACTCTGAGGTTATTCATCCTAATGGTCCAATTTTTATGCGGTTGAACATGAATGTGTTTTAGCTTTCGACACAGAAAACACTTCAATAAACCCTTTAGAGCTAACAGTTATGACTCTTACTTGAGTTTGACAGAGGTGCTTTTCAACCTATTTCGTTATTAAGGGACAATACATTCGGAATCATCGATCGTTGAAGGTTGTTGAACCAAAACACAATCCATTGAAATCGAGTAACCATTTAGGAACGTACTTGGCTCGGGCGATCACCGCTACCTATCAAATGAAAAAAAATTTGAGGTGGATTCTTGGTCTCATCCAATTTTGATGGCTAGCTTATCTTACTGCAAGGCGGATATGGGCATGAGAGCCACAAGTCATGTCGGTTATAGACAAAGTTCTCGTAGGTGCTGACCCTTGCACTTGGAATATTTGCCTTTTCACGTCTTTTGCCATCCACCTTCATTAAAGACATTATCCAGTGTCCTCTGATTAGCCTCTACGTGTCTGCTAACCGGTGCGGAAATGACGCTGGTCATTAGTGTGACACCTATGTGGATTAAGTAAGCCACTCACTAAGGTCAATTTTGTCAAGTAGTAACTTCTGTGCTTCTGTGGTTGGAGTGAGCCTGATCAAGGACCTATCCCCGAAAGACTAATAAAAATTCGGATATAATTAGGAAATTGTGTGAATCCTCGTAAGAAGTACAAAAGGTCGCTGCTTGGTGATGAGTTTTCCCCCCTTACAATCACGGCAAAGGATCTCAGAAACTGACAAACATCAAAAAATTTAAAGAAGATCAGAGTATTTGGCCAAAAGTAGCAAGTTTTGTTTTACTGCAAGCTTTATTACTAAAAGGAGGATTATACTCAATTTCGTGCTTATTTGCTGCTTAAATCATTAAATCCACACTATAATGGCTCTATTAGCCCTCACTTTTACTTTAAACGACAGCTACTAGAGTCTCAAGGAGGAATCGGCTACCATGTTATACCCTTCAAGGAACCGAATGACACCAAAACCTTTATCAAATGATCTAAATAGTGATTAATTCACCCATAAATGCCAAAAAGTGCGTGCTTGCGAACTAGGTTGTCACCTGCAATACATCTGACTTCTGCGTCGAATTAACTAGGTCCCATCAGAAATTTCAATCAGGTACTCAACTGGGCTGCACTCACAAGTCGCGCCAACTAACGGAAATACTTATCCTGACGCATTCACTCCACTAAATGCCTTAATGATGTTTTCAGAGAAAGCACATTGCTGCCTTGATAAGTTTGTCCCAATATGCTTAGAACATTTAATTTGGCAAACCCTTCTAGCGTATGCGTAATTTACAATAATTAGTCTACGCATTTCAATAAGCGCAACGTCAGCTCGTTCTTTTGAATATTTTCTTTCAAGACCCTCTAGTATGCAGATTCTGCACTTGTAACCTCGATGTAATGGTGACTATGACCGTAAATAAAAAGCCGTTGCTCTGTGTACTTTGCATTAACCCACGTTTCATAAGTCGCTACTTTGAGATGAAGATGAGACTTTTACAGAAGTGAAGAAAGGATAGAACAAGGGTACCGTAGAAAGCTCTTGCACAGTTCCATGGCACTGCGTTCCCAATTTTTTCTCTTCTTCTTCCACACGCCCCTAAATTTCTTTGTTTATTTTACTAGCCTTTTGTTCGATCGAAGTGCGTAGAAACTGCTACCGTATAAGAAAATACAAGTTTCTATCAAGCAGAGCTCTTGAAGTTGCTTTCCATAGTTTGCCTTGATAAGCTAAATACATCAAGAGACCAATTGTGACGATGCTAGAAAAAAAGTAGGTAAAGATAAAACAGGTATTAAGGAGGGAGTAGTGGCATAACTTGCCTCCAATTTCTACGATGTGCATCTCCATTGGACTTTTGACTTCTTTTAAACGACTAAGTTGGAGGTTGGGGGTTGCAGTGTGGTTGGGAGGGAGGCGGTGGAGGCGTAGGATGAGAAGTGGACCAAAGATGAGTGAATGAGCCGAGGCACTGGTGAAGAACTGGATGGTGTTAACGACGATAACGTGGGAAGCAAGATGTATGGTAGAAGGTGGTGCAACGCGTATACGAGTATGTGTAGTGGTTAGTTGTGTGATTAATCTCTTCTGACTGGATCAATGACACGTACCGCGTGACGGCTTCTTGGAAGCAGACATCACTTTCCTTTGTACTTCTTCACTCTGACTGAATTTCGTGCTTTATAATGCATGCATGAGGAAGTCTACTAATGCTAATGCGCTTTAACGTAAGTTCACATTTCTGTAGAGATTGGCATTCTTCAAGTCCTTTTTCATGCCGCCCTTTGAGCTAGAGGTATTTAAAGCATTTTGAAGTTCTTCTGTTCCGAAAGGTGCCTGCTCGTTCAGTTCTTGGAGGACTGTTTGCATTGTCGAACCTGGAACCGCTAGATGCTCAGGAGACATGGTATCTTCTCGGTACCATAAAATCTCATCCTTCAGAGAGGATTTCATCATTACTGCCGTATCCGCCTGCCTGTCTTTTTGGATGAGCTCTATAGCCTATAGAGGTTACCAGAAAACCTTCTTTTACCGGTTCCGTTCGGAAGCGGTTTTCTGCGAGTTTCTCTAATAATGTTTGATAGGCTTACTCAAAAATTTTGAACTTACCACGCTGTTATTTGCTGCATCTGAGAGAGATCTGCAGCATAGAGCGTTTGCGTTGCTGTACGTACTTCCTCTTCTGTATTGAACTGCGAACTCATAGTGCTGCAGTCCCTTGTACCAGTGAACCACCGAAGGGTCGATTTCCCTTATATTTCCTAAGTCAGTGGTATTGAAACGAAATTAAAGTGGGCAATAATTTTTCTGGCTTTTCTTTAAATCGACTAGATATTATTGCTTATTAGGTTCTGCAACCTGCTAATTTAACATACAAGAAGGGTTCTAAAATTTATTTAGAGTACTTTAAGTGATTTACCTTGCCCAATGGTATTTATCTCGTTTGAACAACTAAGTGGCAGACCACAGGCTTTAAATTGAATGCCAAAAGCAAACAAAACTAGTGTGCAAAATGTAAAAACAGTGATTTAAGTGTAAACGCGTTCGATTTAGCAGATTCTAATAGCCAATCATCCTCCAAATTAATCTGGAAAGACATTGTATTTGGATTACAGTTGGAGCCCGCTAAGTAGCTTTATGTCTTATGCCAGATATATGAGTTTTAAATGCTTTTGGTTATTTGCAGGTTGCAAAGACACGGAATTAGTTCCAACTTAAGAAGCTTAATCCCTGCTGAAAATTTTAGTTTTAAGTTTGAGTAAACATGTGGGTCAAAGGTGGGCGGTATTCACTTCGGTTTAATATGCAATTCATTTCGATTGCTTATTGCTAAGCACCTACAGCGCATCATGAAATAGTATGAGATGTGGACTAAAACAAATCACCTGAAACTGTATTTTTAAGGGCACGTTTTTGTTTATTACTCAATGTAGTGATTGGGGGTATTAGAAATCCGCTTGAGTTTTCACACGTTAAGTATAGTTGTCCTTAGTAAGTGGTAGAAGCTTGGTTAAAAAATAAAGTTAATTGATGAAGACTAGCAATTCCCATACTTTGTTGTTTTCTAGCACTTTACAGAGAGAATGTTTAGTGAATCCAAGGCCAACAATTATTGTCACTAAAGATTTAAAGTAGTTATCAAGTTTCTACATAGCACAGGGTTGGAATTGATCCAAAGATGTCTAAAGAGACGTAAGCATTGATACTAACAAGAGGAAACCTCGTGCAAACTAAACTAAGCAAGCGTAATTTTTTTTTGATTCCGCATTGAGGCTGACTTGATGCCATTTCTACTCCGTAGCTAAATAGCTACGACTCCATTGTGAATTTTGACGTGTCGGTTAGGGCAGCCTACAATCCCTTTATTATTACTTCTCTGTTGCTTCTGTCCTTACTGATCGGTGAATACGTTAATGGAGAGCACCGGATAATGTTTGAAAGAAAGGAAAGAGTAGAATGAGTGGATATAATTTGACGAGGATGAAAATAGAGCATTGAGTGAACCAGACAGCGCGTTTTTTTATAGTTTTAATGACAAGTATTTCTGTTATCCTTTTAGGGCGAATGAAGCACTTAGAGTACAACAGAGGATTGGCTTAGACTACTCAATCAAACTGACTTACTCACACTGTTAGTTCTCAATCATCTACTCACAAAAGAATGTGCTATCAACCCGAAAGTAAAGCACGTTGTCATTACAAAAATAAGCACTGCCTACAGCTCAAAGAGGGCTGCAATATAATCGACCGCTTGCAACATTGCATTTGTTGTACTTGACTTCTAGCAGGAAACATTATGCCTTCTCCATTGGTGCTTGTGGTGTGGCAATATGACAATCACAAGCTGATGTCCTTGCTGATGCTGGTAAAGTAGTTGCAAAAGAAGCGAATAGCACAAGGAGTTGTTGAGACAAAAGGGTTTGAGTTTGGATACGGAAGTGGCTTATTTAATGGAATGATGCTTATGAATTAATGGATTTACCGATGAATAGAAGCCTCCGAACTCTTTACGTGCCAGTAAAAGCTGCTTTTCCGCTGCGACTTTCTTTTGGTTCAACAAGGTGTGGTGATTATTGCTAGCAATGCAACTCGAGTAGAACGGTGACAAAACAGTGGCTCAATTCGACATATTTCTCATAAATGAGCACCGGCGAATGTAAATCAAATAAATATTGGCCTTTGCTGCCTTTGCTAATCAACTGTTTTGTGGATTATGAGGTCAATAGACTGAATTATAGCGCCTATTTTAAAATCAGTCAAATAAAATATTTTGATGCAATTATCAACGGCTTTACTTCCCTGCTTTGTGGTCTTAATGTAAACTGCAGATCCTCTTGTAGAAAAAGGCCTGCCTAAATGCCCAAGTAGTTGCTATTCAGTACTTACAGTGGATGGAGAACAAACAATTATCAG